>WNWK01007439.1:0-94172 GCA_009830355.1 Cherax destructor | reverse complement strand
GATTCATCTGAGTCTTCAACTTCCAATTGTGTCCCCTTGTTGCTGTGTCCCATCTCTGGAACATTCTGTCTCTGTCCACTTGTGTTGTGTTCTTGAGGTTGCTGTTTTTGTGGTTGTTGGTTATTGTTTTATTATAGGCACAATATTGTGACATAGTTATTACAGTAAGTTCCCAGTCTCAGTGGTGACATAGTTATTACAGTAAGTTCCCAGTCTTAGTGGTGACATAGTTATTACTGTAAGTTCCTGGTCAGTGTATTAAAGGGAATATTAGAAAATATGTTCCATGTGACATACGTATTGTTTAATTTAGTTAGCAGCCTCATGATGAGAATGATAACAATATAAACAAATATTGCTCAGAGAAATTTAATACTTAGTAAAATTTCATCAATTAATAGCGCTAATATTGTTTATTAGCTTGTAATAAAATAATTTTGCGCTTGAGATTACATTTGTGTTGTAAATATATATTTTTTTCTTGGGAAGCCAACGAGCAGGAAGGTGGTGGTGACGATGTCCTGTCAAGTGTTCGACCTGGAGGGTCTAAATAATGCTGGAGAATGTTCTGATTTTCTCAAAATCCAACGTATCAAGTAAGTTAACAGAGGAAAAAATAATATCTACGAATATGAAGTGATAATAACGCACAATAGTGTGTGTATATTCTGGTGAGTGTATGCACTAATGCCGTAATAATAATTTGTGGTGCCTATTTGTCTCAGATATTGCGGCAGTGGTATCCCCCAGAGCATCACTGCTACAAACATCACCAGGTTCAAAGTCATTTTCAAAACGAACCAAAGGGGAAATTATAAGGGATTTCAGTGTACGCTGAAGGCCACTAACCCCAACACTGACCATTGTTGTAAGTAAAGTCTACCATGAAATAATAGCTTAACTCGTTATTGCCAATAATTCTGTAAAATGCCTTGACTTTGCCTATTGTAAATAAATTACAGCCACTAAATTTTGATTAAGTACGAGTAGTATAGCGTTCTCTACACATATGCTGCTATGTATGATAATCTATGTAACTGTATTTGTGTATACTTGAATAAACTTACTTAGCGTGCTAAATAATGTCTAACGCGGCCGTCAGCGTGCGGTATTAGCAGCAAGACGACCTCTGTGTCAGAGAAGGTGGAACCAGGAGAGTTTCCATGGCAGGCTGCGCTGGTGGCAGTAAAGGCGCCTGCTACTCCCTTCTGCGGCGCCTCTGTCATCCACGAGAGCTGGGTCCTCACCTCTGCTACCTGCGCCCACAGGTGAGGCAGGCACACACGACTTCCCTTCATGTGGTTGTCCACTTGTAATCACAATGCACTCGGGATTTTCATGAAGATCCTTGCGTGTGCCTGTGTTTCTGATCATGAGCTACAGCTCCTGTCCCTGATTATGTGTGGTGTTTTAATTACCTATTTGGAAAATAATTTTTTGTTTTGTCTATTCTTTCATGTTATCGTATCTCTTCTTTTCTTGCTATCAGCCAGGGAAGACATTTTTACTGTTAGTCTTTCATCATAATTCATTGTTTTTCTGCTCTTGTTAACCATTTTGTAGCGCTTCTCTGGACCATACTAACTTATCCATATTTTTTTTAGTTATGGACACCACATACATGTTGGTGTTCGAATTTTGACCTAACAAATACATACTTTGAATATCTTTTCTTTACCATTTATCCTTCCATATATTTGAAAGCTATATAATAGCTTGCCAGTGTATCGTGAGTTTCTCAAACTTTATTTTACACAATATTCCGGTGACAATTTTTCGGTATTTTACTACACAGTCTATATTCCTCTTGTGACTTGATTTCAATTTCACCCATTTCCATTACATATTATTTATCTACATTAAATTCCATTATCCATCTATCACTGTATGTTGCTACGTGTTCTTGAATGTTAATGTTCACTGTATGTTGCTACGTGTTCTTGAATGTTAATGTCCACTGTATGTTACTACATGTTCTTGAATGTTAATGTTCACTGTATGTTGCTACGTGTTCTTGAATGCTAATTTCCACTGTATGTTGCTACGTGTTCTTGAATGTTAATGTTCACTATATGTTGCTACGTGTTCTTGATTGTTAATGTTCACTGTATGTTGCTACATGTTCTTGAATGTTAATGTCCACTGTATGTTACTACATGTTCTTGAATGTTAATGTTCACTGTATGTTACTACATGTTCTTGAATGTTAATGTCCACTGTATGTTACTACATGTTCTTGAATGTTAATGTCCACTGTATGTTACTACATGTTCTTGAATGTTAATGTCAATAAGTATTTTGTCACCTCATTTTTGTTGTTCTTTGATTCTTTTTTTTAATTTTATCTTATTTTCTGCACAGCTGAAAACAATAGCTATTTTCTCTATCAGTAGTTTGAACTTGTTTATAATTTCTTTCTTTCAAAATGAACATATGTTCTAGCAGTAATATGTGTGTTTGTTTCTTTTAGTAGTGAATGGCGTCCACTTCCACACGCCATCTTGCTGTGTTATAAATATACTCTGTGTAAATTAGAAAGGTTGACGAGCACGATACTGTCAGTTAGATATAGTCAGTCTAGCTAAGAGTATCTAAGATATTTTGCCAGCTGCTAGATGACTCGCTCACTCTGGTGTACAGGATCAAGTTTAACAAGTACAATTACGAGGTCGTGGTCGGAGGGCACATCCTTGACGCGGCACCGACACGGCTGGTCCACGCCCCCGTCAGGAGGGTCCTGATCCATCCTCGCTACCACCCAGGTAGTAGCACTGATCCATCCTTGTTACCACCCAGGTAGTAGCACTGAGCCGTCCTCGCTACCACCCAGGTAGTAACTGATCCATCCTCGCTACCACCCAGATATTAGCACTGATCCATCCTCGCTACCACCCAGATAGTAGCACAGATCCATCCTCGCTACCACCCAGATAGTAGCACAGATCCATCCTCGCTACCACCCAGATAGTAGCACAGATCCATCCTTTCTACCACCCAGGTAGTAGCACTGATCCATCCTATCACCCAGATATTAGCACTGATCCATCCTCGCTACTACCCAGATAGTAGCACAGATCCATCCTCGCTACCACCCAGGTAGTAGCACTGAGCCGTCCTTGCTACCACCCAGGTAGTAACTGATCCATCCTCGCTACCAGCCAGGTAGTAGCACTGATCCATCCTTGTTACCAGCCAGGTAGTAGCACTGATCCATCCTTGTTACCAGCCAGGTAGTAGCACTGATCCATCCTTGTTACCACCCAGGTAGTAGCACTGATCCATCCTTGTTACCACCCAGGTAGTAGCACTGATCCATCCTTGTTACCAGCCAGGTAGTAGCACTGATCCATCCTTGTTACCAGCCAGGTAGTAGCACTGATCCATCCTTGTTACCAGCCAGGTAGTAGCACTGATCCATCCTTTCTACCACCCAGGTAGTAGCACTGATCCAGTCCTTTATTACCAGCCAGGTAGTAGCACTGATCCATCCTTGTTACCAGCCAGGTAGTAGCACTGATCCATCCTTGTTACCAGCCAGGTAGTAGCACTGACCTCCTTGTTACCAGCCAGGTAGTAGCACTGATCCATCCTTGTTACCAGCCAGGTAGTAGCACTGATCCATCCTTGTTACCAGCCAGGGTAGACTGAGCCGTCCTTGTTACAGCCAGGTAGTAGCACTGAGCCGTCCTTGTTACCAGCCAGGTAGTAGCACTGATCATCCTTGTACCAGCCAGGTAGTGCACTGATCCATCCTGTACCAGCCAGGTAGTAGCACTGATCCATCCTTGTTCCAGCAGGTGTAGCCTGAGCCGTCCTACAGCCAGGTAGTAGCACTGATCCATCCTTGTTACCAGCCAGGTAGTAGCACTGAGCCGTCCTTGTTACCAGCCAGGTAGTAGCACTGATCCATCCTTGTTACCAGCCAGGTAGTAGCACTGATCCATCCTTGTTACCAGCCAGGTAGTAGCACTGATCCATCCTTGTTACCAGCCAGGTAGTAGCACTGATCCATCCTTGTTACCAGCCAGGTAGTAGCACTGATCCATCCTTGTTACCAGCCAGGTAGTAGCACTGAGCCGTCCTTGTTACCAGCCAGGTAGTAGCACTGAGCCGTCCTTGTTACCAGCCAGGTAGTAGCACTGATCCATCCTTGTTACCAGCCAGGTAGTAGCACTGATCCATCCTTGTTACCAGCCAGGTAGTAGCACTGATCCATCCTTGTTACCAGCCAGGTAGTAGCACTGACCTCCTTGTTACCAGCAGGTAGTAGCACTGAGCCGTCCTGTTACCAGCCAGGTAGTAGCACTGACCTCCTTGTTACCAGCCAGGTAGTAGCACTGAGCCGTCCTTGTTACCAGCCAGGTAGTAGCTATCCCTTGTCCCCCCAAAAATCCATCCTTTTCCAGATAGTAGCATGATCCATCTTTTACAACCAGGCTGGTCCGCCCCCAGGAGTCCTGATCCATCCTGTACCACCAGGTAGTAGCACTGATCCATCCTTGTTACCACCCAGGTAGTAGCACTGATCCATCCTGCTACCACCCAGGTAGTACACTGATCCATCCTGCTACCACCCAGGTATAGCACTGATCCATCCTGCTACCACCCAGATAGTAGCACTGATCCATCCTGCTACCACCCAGTAGTAGCACTGATCCATCCTGCTACCACCCAGATAGTAGCACTGATCCATCCTTCTACCACCCAGGTAGTAGCACTGATCCATCCTTTACACCCAGATAGTAGCACTGATCCATCTCGCTACTACCCAAGTAGTAGCACTGATCCATCCTGCTACCACAGGTAGTAGCACTGATCCATCCTGCTACCACCCAGGTAGTAGCACTGATCCATCCTGCTACCAGCCAGGTAGTAGCACTGATCCATCCTTGTTACCAGCCAGGTAGTAGCACTGATCCATCCTGTTACCAGCCAGGTAGTAGCACTGATCCATCCTTGTTACCACCAGGTAGTAGCACTGATCCATCCTTGTTACCACCCAGGTAGTAGCACTGAGCCGTCCTTGTTACCACCAGTAGTAGCACTGATCCATCCTTGTTACCAGCCAGGTAGTAGCACTGATCCATCCTTGTTACCAGCCAGGTAGTAGCACTGATCCATCCTTTTACCACCGGTAGTAGCACTGATCCATCCTTGTTACCAGCCAGGTAGTAGCACTGATCCATCCTGTTACCAGCCAGGTAGTAGCACTGATCCATCCTTGTTACCAGCCAGGTAGTAGCACTGATCCATCCTTGTTACCAGCCAGGTAGTAGCACTGATCCATCCTTGTTACCAGCCAGGTAGTAGCACTGATCCATCCTTGTTACCAGCCAGGTAGTAGCACTGATCCATCCTTGTTACCAGCCAGGTAGTAGCACTGAGCCGTCCTTGTTACCAGCCAGGTAGTAGCACTGAGCCGTCCTTGTTACCAGCCAGGTAGTAGCACTGATCCATCCTTGTTACCAGCCAGGTAGTAGCACTGAGCCGTCCTTGTTACCAGCCAGGTAGTAGCACTGATCCATCCTTGTTACCAGCCAGGTAGTAGCACTGAGCCGTCCTTGTTACCAGCCAGTAGTAGCACTGATCCATCCTTGTTACCACAGTAGTAGCTGAGCCGTCCTCAGCCAGGTTCCTGACCATGTACCAGCCGTGTGCATGACCGTCTTGTTACCAGCGGTAGTAGCACTGATCCATCCTTGTTACCAGCCGTAGTAGCACTGAGCCGTCCTTGTTACCAGCCAGGTAGTAGCACAGCCTCCTTGTTACCAGCCAGGTAGCACTGATCATCCTTTACCAGCCAGGTAGAGCACGAGCCTCGTTACCAGCCAGGAGTAGCACTGACCTCCTTGTTACCAGCCAGGTGGCACTGATCCATCCTTGTTACCAGCCAGGTAGTAGCACTGACCTCCTTGTTACCAGCCAGGTAGTGCACTGACCTCCTTGTTACCAGCCAGGTAGTGCACTGATCCATCCTTGTTACCAGCCAGGTAGTAGCACTGATCCATCCTTTTACCAGCCAGGTAGTAGCACTGACTCCTTGTTACCAGCCAGGTAGTGCACTGACCTCCTTTACAAGCCAGGTAGTAGCACTGACCGTCCTTGTTACCAGCCAGGTGAGCACTGATCCATCCTTTTACCAGCCAGGTGTAGCACTGATCCATCCTTGTTACCAGCCGGTAGTAGCACTGAGCCGTCCTTGTTACAAGCCAGGTAGTAGCACTGACCTCCTTGTTACCAGCCAGGTGAGCACTGAGCCTCCTTGTTACCAGCCAGGTGAGCACTGATCCATCCTTGTACCAGCCAGGTAGAGCACTGATCCATCCTTGTTACCAGCCAGGTATGCCTGATCCATCCTTGTTACCAGCCAGGTAGTAGCACTGAGCCGTCCTTGTTACCAGCCAGGTAGTAGCACTGATCCATCCTTGTTACCAGCCAGGTAGTAGCACTGATCCATCCTTGTTACCAGCCAGGTAGTAGCACTGATCCATCCTTGTTACCAGCCAGGTAGTAGCACTGATCCATCCTTGTTACCAGCCAGGTAGTAGCACTGAGCCGTCCTTGTTACCACCCAGGTAGTAGCACTGATCCATCCTTGTTACCAGCCAGGTAGTAGCACTGATCCATCCTTGTTACCACCCAGGTAGTAGCACTGATCCATCCTTGTTACCAGCCAGGTAGTACACTGATCCATCTTGTTACCAGCCAGGTAGTAGCACTGATCCATCCTTGTTACCAGCCAGGTAGTACACTGAGCCGTCCTTGTTACCAGCCAGGTAGTAGCACTGATCCATCCTTGTTACCAGCCAGGTAGTAGCACTGAGCCTCCCTGCTACCACCCAGATAGTAGCATTGATCCATCCCTGCTACCACCCAGGTAGTAGCACTGATCCATCCCTGCTACCACCCAGATAGTAGTACTGATCCATCCCTGCTACCACCCAGGTAGTAGCACTGATCCATCCCTGCTACCACCCAGATAGTAGTACTGATCCATCCCTGCTACCACCCAGGTAGTAGCACTGATCCATCCCTGCTACCACCCAGATAGTAGTACTGATCCATCCCTGCTACCACCCAGGTAGTAGCACTGATCCATCCCTGCTACCACCCAGGTAGTAGTACTGATCCATCCCTACTACTACCCAGGTAGTAGCACTGATCCATCCCTACTACTACCCAGGTAGTAGCACTGATCCATCCCTGCTACCACCCAGGTAGTAGTACTGATCCATCCCTACTACTACCCAGGTAGTAGCATTCATAGTTCATAGTTATAATATGTCCTGGCTACCTGCCGGGACCTCGGTGACTTATGTTCCATTTTAGACAAATATTTGTGTCGTTTAGGCTTCGCTCTGCCAAAGAAAAAGTTAAGTAAAGTTATGATTTCTTTTCCTGTAATAATGTTGGCAGAATTAATCGACAATAAAAGGGCACAAGTGCAACTAATGCGACATTTTATTGTTGCAACGTTTCGCTCTCCAGGAGTTTTCTCAAGCCGTCCCCGTATCCATGTATTGTTTGTAACGGCTTGACAAAGTTCCTGGAGAGCGAAACGTTGCCACAAGAAAATGTCACATTAGTTGTACTCGTGTCCTTTTACCTAACATACTTTTTTCCTCCATGAGAGAGGAGGGGAGGGAGGAAGGGGAAGAGGATATGGGGAGGGGGTGAAAGGCGAGGATTGGATAGGAGGGGAAGAGGGTGGAAGAAAGCAACTTTCTGGTGACACTAGTGTTTATTCCTTAATGGTGTGCCACGTCTTTCCAATTTTAAAAATTAACATTTGTTATTAATAAAAGAAGTATAGTTTAGTGTTCTTGGTCCCACAAGAAGGAGACTAGACATGGTAGAAGACCACCTTTAACGAAGTCCAAGACCTGGTGTCACATCAACTAGTATTGCCTTAAATTACCGTGAACGATGACTTGGTTTACAGTGGTTTAGTATCGTGCCAGTTTTTATTAAATAGCGGGAATGATCTTTCAAGGCAAATAAAAGCTAGGATTAAATATATAATAAACGAAAAAAAAAAACATACGTCATCTGTTTGTTTTTCTTGTTTTAGATATGACTGAGAACGACGTGGCACTGGTTCACCTGAAGGAGGCGCTCACCTTCAGTAGTGGTGGGGTGTTGCCGGTGTGTCTGCCTCACCCCCACACCAACTACACCACCCACACCGCTATCCTCGCACGATGGGCACCAGGTACTCCTTACTGTTCTACATGAACGGTATACAATATCAACAAGTTGAAAAATTTAGACACGTGCCACATCTGGTTATCTTTATTATAGACGATTCGCCCTCCAGTGGCTTTATCAATACAAATTCTAGGACATAATTTGAATACAGTAGAACTATATACAAAAGATGAGGTAATCAGTCCTTCGGTCTTGGAGTTGGTGTGAAGAACACCGTAGTTGTGAAAATTCTGGAGCACAGTTAGTTTAGTTCAGACTCTCAGGTAAGGACCCACTAGGGGCGAGGGGAAAGTGGGGACAGAAGAATAGCCGGTGAGAGGAAGAGCTGAAGTAGAAGAGAAAGAGTCAGGACTAAACCCAACAGTCTAACTACACAGACAAGAAGGCTGGTGCTTATATACTGGCGACAGGTGGATACGGATGGGTAGCACACGAGGGCATAGTCACTGGTAGGCGGAATTCCCCAGTTGCCAGTATATACTTATATACAGTATATACTTATATACAGTATATACTATATATACATGTATATCTATATACATATATCTTATATACAGTATATACTTATATACAGTATATACTTATATACAGTATATACTTATATACAGTATATACTTATATACAGTATATACTTATATACAGTATATACTTATATACAGTATATACTTATATACTGTTGCCAGTATATACTGTATATATACGTATATATAACACCGTATATATAAGTATATATATATACGGTGTTCTTCACACCAACTCCAAGGCTGAGGTACTGATTACCTCATCTTTTGTATATAGTTCTACTGTCTTCAGATTATGTCCTTGAATTTGTACTGATAAAGCCACTGGTTGGCGAAACGTTTACAATAAAGATAACCAGATGTTGCACATGTGTCTAAACTCCTTGCTGTGTTTATCTTGCAGGATTATTGGGCGTCCACGCTCCGAATTTTGTTTGTAAGCAAAAGAGGTCATGGGTACAAAGGTACGCGACACCGTAAGCAGCAGAGATACACAAAATGTAGTCATGGTCCCAGGAGCGAAACGTTTCCAATAACTATGTCTTAGTGATTGAATTTTGTGCCCCTCTGTACACTAGTGAGAGGTCTTGTGTGCCTTAAGGTAGCTCACTGGTACCACCTTGTGTCTCAAAGCAAAAGGACTCTAGTTCGATGTCGGGAGTGCTGAGATTGTGGGCAAATCTCGTTGCACCTGTTTACCTAACACTAATTAGGTACCTGGATGGTCTGACGAAGTAAAAGATGGCGACGGTGTGGGAGTAAAAACACTTACTACAGAGTGGATTTTTGCTCTATGTTTCGCTCACAGTTGAGGTTTTTCTCCTGAGAAGTAATTCCCAAGCACCTCTGACATGAGGCCCTCGAAAGTGAGCTTTTTCAAGTCGAGGAGAAAAAGCTCACGTGTAAGCGAAACTGTGGGTAAATATATTCTTGCTGTGTATATATTTTTTTTTGTAATAGATGAAGGTTACATACATCGAAAAGTTTATGTCTATCAGTGTATATACACTGAGAACTGTATGTCTATCAGTGTAAACTCACTTAAGGTTACACGCAGAATTGATGACCCTCTGCGTAGTCGACAGGTTGTAAGCGCAGTTAACTAACCAGTCTTTGCAACAGATACCCAGGTGTTAGGTAACGCTCGTCAGGAAACAGGACAAGTGTTTCCTGACGCGGGTCTTAGTCCGATGATGGCCCGCCGCTGGAGCTTTTGGTCATCTGACCGAGGCCTTCCGCTGGCTTACTGGTCCACCCCTTAAAAAATTTATGGTCATAGTTATAATCATTTAGTACCTTTGAAATAAACCGAGATAGGTTAACAACTCTTAGACTGTAAATTGAACTTTGTAAGAGAAATATACAAATAACCCACACATAGGAGAGACGCTTACGACGACGTTTCGGTCCGACTTGGACCAGTGACAAAGTCACACTAACAGAAGGGAGAGAAGAGGGAGTATATATAGGCCAGCAGACAGGGACGGGACAAGAGATGTAGTAGGAAAGGAAGAAGAGAGGTAGTGGTAGTAGTAATAGCGGAGTCAGAAGGTATCGCCTTAAAATGTTACACTGATGGAACACTAGTGTTCATCTGCAGTGTTCCATTGAACTTGAGTTAGAATAAAGATGGACAATATGTGTATGTCACTAAACCACCGAGACTTGCCGAGAATATTAGAAAATAACTTTTCAAATGCTGACAGCTGAGTAAAAGGTGATTGTGGTTGCTTCAGAGGCAGGGACGTCGCCTGTGCTGAGGAAGGTGGCAGTGAGGATAATGACGGAGGCAGACTGTACTCTCCTACATCACCGCCACACAGACATCGTCACCTCCTTCTGCGCCGCTCCCGTCAACGCCACCCACGGCCCTCCCTGTGAGGTCAGTGGTGAGGTGGACGTGTGAGAGTCCTGGTCAGTTCGGATGCTGGCTATTTACGAATATAAATTTAAAATTTACGCTACTCTGAATTTATTTCTGACATGTTGAATGATTCACCTAATTTGTGTACAGGTAATGCATTAAAATGTTATAAGTATGATGACAATAATGCTTCTACGAAAAATAATATTTCTACAACTACTACTACTACAACTAAATAATAATAATATGAAGAGACAAAGAAATATTTTAAACGTGTAAATAATTTTTCTATCATTTCATAGAAGACTATCGGCTGGGTACCTCATACTATCTTGAAACTATATTTGTATTACTGTTCACATTATCTACACCACACTGAGTGACTACCCTGATTGATAGGACATTGTACATGATTAGAACAAGAACTAGTAATGTTTACCTAACATACACATACCCCACAGGATGGTCTTCCTATCGTACCCCATCACACAGGATGGTCTTCCTATCGTACCCCATCACACAGGATGGTCTCCCTATCGTACCCCATCACACAGGATGGTCTTCCTATCGTACCCCATCACACAGGATGGTCTCTATCATCCGATCCTGGATGGTCTCATGTACCCCATCACACAGGATGGTCTCTATCTCCATCACACAGGATGGTCTTCCTATCTCCATCACACAGGATGGTCTCCCTATCGTACCCCATCACACAGGATGGTCTCCCTATCGTACCCCATCACACAGGATGGTCTTCCTATCGTACTCCATCACACAGGATGGTCTCCCTATCGTACTCCATCACACACGATGGTCTCCGCCATCACACAGGATGGTCTTCCTATCGTACCCATCACACAGGATGGTCTCCCTATCGTACCCCATCACACAGGATGGTCTTCCTATCGTACTCCATCACACAGGATGGTCTCCCTGTCGTACTCCATCACATACGATGGTCTCCCTGTCGTACTCCATCACATACGATGGTCTCCCTGTTCTACTCCATCACATACGATGGTCTCCCTGTCCTACTCCATCACATACGATGGTACTCCACTGTCCTGTACTCCATCATACGATGGTCTCCTGTCCTACTCCATCAGTTTCTACTCATCACATACGATGGTCTCCCTGTCCTACTCCATCACATACGATGGTCTCCTTCTATCCATCACATACGATGGTCCCTGTCTCATCATACGATTTTCCCTGTCCTACTCATCACATACGATGGTCTCCCTGTCCTACTCCATCACATACGATGGTCTCCCTGTCCTACTCCATCACATACGATGGTCTCCCTGTCCTACTCCTTCACATACGATGGTCTCCCTGTCGTACTCTATCACATACGATGGTCTCCCTGTCCTACTCCATCACATACGATGGTCTCCTGTCCTACTCCATCACATACGATGGTCTCCCTGTCCTACTCCATCACATACGATGGTCTCCCTGTTCTACTCCTTCACATACGATGGTCTCCCTGTCCTACTCTATCACATACGATGGTCTCCCTGTCCTACTCCATCACATACGATGGTCTCCCTGTCCTACTCCATCCCATACGATGGTCTCTCTGTCCTACTCTATCACATACGATGGTCTCCCTGTCCTACTCCATCACATACGATGGTCTCCCTGTCCTACTCCATCACATACGATGGTCTCCCTGTCCTACTCCATCACATACGATGGTCTCCCTGTCCTACTCCATCACATACGATGGGCTCTACAGTACAAATCATGAATTCGTCACCTCACTAGAGGTCTTCAGTAACCCACATAGATGGTATCACTTGTCTTCCACTAGATGATTCAGCATTACAGATGGTCTCCTGTCCTACTCCATCACATACGATGGTCTCCTGTCCTACTCCATCACATACGACTGAAGTTAATTTTGGGGATGGTGTATGACACACCAGTTCAGCAGAAATAATGTGGACATCATTATGTATTTTCTGTTTATAAATAACAACTTACGAGTACATAGACAAGAGGGAATCAAAGCATTTGAAACAAATTAACAAATTACGAGAGTGGGAAGCATTATGTGGATTAACCAATGCCAGCAACATAATCTGTAATGTATTATTACTACTACTACTACCACTAGTATTATACCTCACTCTGAGCCTATATATATACCCTCTGTGTCCATGTATTGTTTGTAACGGCTTAACAAAGCTCCTGGAGAGCGAAACGTTGCCACAGTAAAATGTCACATTAGTTGCACTTGTGTCGTTTTACCCAACATAATCTGTAATGTAACATCTCATAAGTTAATATAACGTAGCACTACAACATATGAAGCGGACAAGTGACGCTCCAACGTAACTCATTTACCTATATACATATGATCATATGTAAGTGAAAATTTTATGTATTTAATTCACCTTTTTTTCCATTCGTTTATCCGAGAAAATAGTTGCAGCCAGGCAGAGTTCCGTGGATAAAATATGTCACTGTACCCTCAGGCTGACCTGGGAGGTCCTCTAGTGGTACACGAAGGAGGCGCAGAGGGAGCTGTGGGTCGCTATGTTCAGGTAGGAGTGGCAGCCCATAGTGACGGATGCAAGGCTGAAAACCCCCGTCTCCCTGGTGTCTACACCGACCTTGCCCGTAAGATTCATTCCTCTCTGTCTCTGTCTGTCTGTCTCTCTCTTTCTCTCACTCTCTCTCTCTCTCTCTCTCTCTCTCTCTCTCTCTCTCTCTCTCTCTCTCTCTCTCTCTCTCTCTCTCTTTCTCTCTCTGTTTTTATCTAATTGGAAAAGAAGCACTTGTGACCTCTTGAGTGTGTTCCACATCTGTGACTCGAGGGTGTTGATCTACAGCTCCTGATTTTTTTTGGGCGTGTTATGCTAAAGCTCCTTGGCCTCAAAGATGTTGATCTTTACCTTTATGACTTTTTGAGATTGTTGCATTATGGCTCCTAGGACTCTTGTAGGAGTTGAGCTACGGATCCTCTGCCCCTCGAGAATTTTGAGGTATAGTTATAAAGCGTCTTCGTTGGCTGAGGTACAGGGGGCTAGGTCAATTCTCGGCTCTTGAGGTACAGGGGGCTAGGTTAATGCTCGGCTCTTGAGATACAGGGGGCTAGGTTAATGCTCGGCTCTTGAGGTACAGGGGGCTAGGTTAATGCTCGGCTCTTGAGATACAGGGGGCTAGGTTAATGCTCGGCTCTTGAGGTACAGAGGGCTAGGTTAATGCTCGGCTCTTGAGGTACAGAGGGCTAGGTTAATGCTCGGCTCTTGAGGTACAGAGGGCTAGGTTAATGCTCGGCTCTTGAGATACAGGGGGCTAGGTTAATGCTCGGCTCTTGAGGTACAGAGGGCTAGGTTAATGCTCGGCTCTTGAGATACAGGGGGCTAGGTTAATGCTCGGCTCTTGAGGTACAGGGGGATGAGAGGCTGGGGTTATGAGATACGGTTACCGTCGCGTTCGGAGGATCAAGCCTCCACCACTCCTTGCGTGGAGTCACACACATAGGTTTAGCCCCTAACATAGATGTTTAATCACTAGACCCTGATCGCGTCCACAGAACAGCTGAATTAAATCGACATCCCCTTCAAGATCCTCAGACCGTGTCAGGACGCAGTTCCTGACGAATTAGTCAAACAAACAATAGGTGTTAATCAACACAGAGCTCAGACTCAGCATATGAAGCATCCTAATCCACATATTTATTTCAATGTGGAGAAATGGAATGTACCTATGACAATGCACGTCGGATACATTTAACCGAACACCCACACTGAGGAGAGGAACCTCATCACGAGGTTTCGGTCCGCCCTGAACCATTTTCAAGTCACAATTGAGCCCCCTCCCATCCCCCCCCCACAAAAAATAGAAAATTCTAGAAGACAAATTGGTAGGGGGTTGGGGGTAGTAATAGTAATGGTGGTAGTAGTAGTAGTAGTAGTAAGAGTATAGTAGTAGTAAGAATATAGTAGTAATAGGAGTATAGTAGTAGTAGTAAGAGTATACTAGTAGTAACAGTATAGTAATAGTAGTGGTGGTCGTAGAATTAGCGGCAGCAGTAATTGTAGTACTAGTGAAGAATTAGATTAGATTTTGCCACCGAAGTGGCTAGTTTATTGTGCACCTCATATCCATCCTGTGCACGGTAGCGCAAGAGCATATGGATACACAAAAGGGTTAACAATTGTACATTTGGATTTATATCTACATTTCACTTATCTGTTACAAGCAAATTTAGGAAATTTGCTTAGTATAACCGGTATCTTATTTTCATTAATAAGATATCATGACATGTCACATAGGTTATTATACTGTCTATCTCTATATTCCTCAATAAGTGGACAATTCAGCACATAGTGTTCAAGACAGTGACCATATGCCTGACCACATAGTTTGAATTTAGTTTGATCATCATCTGTGTGTCTCCCAAACTGCCAGAAGTACTTGTAGCCAAGCCGAAGCCTGGCCACTACAACATCAGTCAGTACTTGTAACCAAGCCTAAGCCTGGCCACTACAACATCAGTCAGTACTTGTAACCAAGCCTAAGCCTGGCCACTACAACATCAGTCAGTACTTGTAACCAAGCCTAAGTCTGGCCACTACAACATCAGTCAGTACTTGTAGCCAAGCCTAAGCCTGGCCACTACAACATCAGTCAGTACTTGTAACCAAGCCTAAGCCTGGCCACTACAACATCAGTCAGTACTTGTAACCAAGCCTAAGTCTGGCCACTACAACATCAGTCAGTACTTGTAGCCAAGCTGCACTAAGCCTGTAGCCATGCCATACAACATCAGTCAGTCTGTTCACATTGCAAGTTGCTCCATAAACATACTTATCTACGTTCATGTTATCATAGTGGGTTATAGATCTACTCAGGCTTCTAACTGCATTCCTATAGCAGTGAAGGTAGCAGCAGCAGTAGTAGTAATGAGGAAGTAACAGTAGGGATATAGAAATAGTAGTAGAGGTAATAGTATAGAGCGTAGTAGTGAAAATTTATAGTAGTAGTTGTAGAGGAAGTTATAGCAATTGTAGAAGAAAGTATAGCAGTAAGTGAGAGTAAAAGAACAGAGGAGCACTTTAAACCCATGCGCAGACCCATGCGCAGACCCATGCGCAGACCCATGCGCAGGCAAGACTAGTGATAGCGTGAATCACATTTCAAGGAAAAGGTTGTGCGGTAGTCTTAATATCACATAGAAGTTGAGCAGCTCTGACCATAATCGATTAAACACAGAGTGCTTGGAATCAGTACAGGAAACATATTTTAAGCTACACACTTGCGTCAGTGTAGGCCAAATAGAATGTATGGTAATGCACTTTGTATACACCAATTACATTATTATTAAACCTCTTCGGTGTTTTTCAATACAACAGGTTATTTTCCTTCAACACTTTTTTCACGTTGATTGGGAATAGAGAGTAAGGAGAGAGCCTTTTGCTTTACTCTTTGGCAGAAGGAGTAGTAGCATGACAATGTCTGGTTATAGACGATGAGGTCTAACATGTCTCACTTTGTAATCTCGTCTTCTGTCCTCCTCATTTCTTCCACAATTTATGTTCGTAAACTTTCTCATTACAACTGAAAAACTGTTCGCCCGAACAGGGACTCGAACCCTGGACCCTTAGGTTAAAAGCCTAATGCTCTACCGACTGAGCTATCCGGGCTCTGTGCGCTATCGTAAACAGTACACTAATATACTCTATATATATATAATGAAGAGCAGGGGTGCCACTAGCACGTTGAGGGACAACACAATAAGTGTCAGGGGCCCAAGATTGTTCAACTGCCTCCCAGCATACATCAGGGGGATTACCAACAAACCCCTGGCTGTCTTCAAGCAGGCACTGGACAGGCACCTCAAGTCGGTACCTGATCAGCCGGGCTGTGGTTCGTACGTTGGACTGCGTGCGGCCAGCAGTAACAGCCTGGTTGATCAGGCTCTGGTCCAACAGGAGGCCTGGTCACAGACCGGGCCGCGGGAACGTTGACCCCATATATATATATATATATATATATATATATATATATATATATATATATATATATATATATATATATATATATAGGGATGTATCGGATGTGAAAAATTTAAATATTCGGTATGCGGATGTGTATACGGATGTCTTACTTATTTTGCGGATGCGGATGCGGATATCTGCTTAGAGTAAAATACGGATGCGGATGCGGATGCGGATATCTGCTTACAGTAAAATGCAGATGCGGATGCGGATTACGGATGTCACATCTTGACATCCGGCGGATGCGGATTTTGCAGGACAGTCATAAAACACCTGATTTTTGTTTTTTTTACCATAAGAACATAAGAAAGGAGGAACACTGCAACAGGCCTACTGGCCCATACTTGGCAGGTCCTTGTCAAAACCAACCCACCAAAAATATTTGTCCAACCTATCCTCATCCAAGCAAGAAGCCCGACAACCCCCCAACCATTGTGCAAGTCCGTTCAAATCCAACCCTCTCACTCACAACCCTCTCACTCACAACTCCTCTCACTCACAAGAACACAGAATGTTAAGTAAAAGGACACAAATGCAACTAATGAGACATTTTATTGTGGCAACGTTTCGCTCTCCAGGAGCTTTTTCAAGCCGTTACAAACAATGCATGGGCACACAGGGTATATATAGGTTCAATGAGACAATAAAATGTCTCATTAGTTGCATTTGTGTCCTTTTACTTAACATATTGTCGGTAATTCTACCAATATTAATACAAGAACACAGAAATAAGGAACAATGCAGCAAGCCAACTGGTCCACACTAGGTAGGTCCCCCTATAACCCAAAACCAATCTCACAAACAAAAACTCCTACCCAACCCATCTACTTCATCTATGGAATATGCTTTGATAATTAGGGCACTATAAAATAGGGTACTGAAGGAGCTGAAGCACCTGGTTCACCACAAGAGCACCAAAGGAGCTGAAGTAGGTAGTGGCCAAGGGTTAGGCAAGTGAAGAATTCCCTGTATTAAGATACCAAGATGTTGCTGTGTCAGACAGTAACTCCAGGCTGATGGACTGACCACCTCAAACTCCTCCTGTTCTTCACGATTCTCCTTTGTATGGACTGATGAAGCCACTGTGTGGCGAAATGTTTCCTCAATAAAGATACATAAGAACATAAGAAAGGAGGAACACTGCAGCAGGCCTGTTGGCCCATACTAGGCACGTCCTTCCCAATCCATCCCACTAACAGAATATTTGCTCAACCTAATTTTCAATGCATATGTGTCTAATAAACACATAAGCAGTATAATGTGATCCTTTATTGTGTTTATTTTTCCATTGTGTCGGTATTTTATACCATTTATTTACATTGCATGTGTCTAATTTATCAGCCTAGTAGGGTTATTGAAGCTAGCACCTTGGGTAGTTTTAAATTAGGTTGGATAAATTCATGAGTGAGAGGGGTTGGTTTTGAGTGGGACTCGCACATGAGTAAATATAATTATCAAAGCTTATTTCTTGCATAGAATTGAAAATTTGGTTGGGCAAATATTCTATTAGTGGGATGGATTGTGAAGGACCTGCCTAGTATGGGCCAAGAGGCCTGCTGCAGTGTTCCTCCTTTCTTATGTTCTTATGTTCTCTCTCTCTCTGCACAGGTCATTAAGTTATAATATTTGAAGCTGCAATGTTAATTTGTAAATCATAAGAACAAGTTTGTGGGAAACAAACATGCAAGCTCTGTAATTTAGGTTATAATATCCGCCACATCCGCTTTGTTTGGCCCAGATGCGGATGCGGATATTTATTTAATAGTGATTACGGATGCGGACGCGGATGCGGATGTCTCACTTAGGAAAACTACGGATGCGGATGCGGATGCGGATGTCTCATTTAGAAAAAATACGGATGCGGATGTAAGAATTTATGCGGATGCTCCGGGGATGCGGATGCGGATACGGATATCCGATACATCCCTAATATATATATGTGTGTGTATTTGCGGCAGGGCGACGGCTGATCAATTCGGACTTCATGGTCTCATGTGTCACACATCAGAAGGAAAGTATGCTAGACATGAGGAGGTCAATGACATCATAAAGAGAAGCTCGCCACGGCCCGTTGCCAGCAATAGGGTCGACCAGTGAACACCAGCAGCATCCACTGCTAGCTAGCTAACTCTTGGTGTTTTCATCGACAGGTTATTCTTCAACACTTTTTCACGTTGGTTGGGAATAGAGAGTAGAGAGCCTTTGCTTACTTGAGACAGTAGTAGCATGACAATGTCTGGTTATAGACGAGAGTCAACATCCACTTTTACTTGTCTCTGCCTCATTCTCCACATTATGTTTGTAAACTTCTCATTACAACTGAAAATTTGCCGAACAGACTCACCCTGACCCTGTAGCCAATGCTTACGACTGAGTATCGGCCTGTTATTGTAAAAGTACACTAATATACTTATATATATATATATATATATATATATATATATATATATATATATATATATATATATATATATAATATATATATATATATATATATATATATATATATATATAAAGTATATTAGTGTACTGTTTACGATAGCGCACAGAGCCCGGATAGCTCAGTCGGTAGAGCATTAGGCTTTTAACCTAAGGGTCCAGGGTTCGAGTCCCTGTTCGGGCGAACAGTTTTTCAGTTGTAATGAGAAAGTTTACGAACATAAATTGTGGAAGAAATGAGGAGGACAGAAGACGAGATTACAAAGTGAGACATATTAGACCTCATCGTCTATAACCAGACATTGTCATGCTACTACTGCTTCTGCCAAAGAGTAAAGCAAAAGGCTCTCTCCTTACTCTCTATTCCCAACCAACGTGAAAAAAGTGTTGAAGGCAAATAACCTGTCGTATTGAAAAACACCGAAGAGGTTTAGGGGCTTAGCTAGACAGTGGGATGGCTGCTGGTGTTCTAATGTTCACCTGGTCGACCCTATGTGTGTCCATATGCCTTCCTTTTATATAGGTAGTAGGTTGGTAGACAGCAACCACCCAGGGAGGTACTACCATCCTGCCAGGTGACTGTGAAAGAGAAACCTGAAACTGTTTTACATGATGGTAGGATTGCTGGTGTCTTTTTTCTGTCTCATAAACATGCAAGATTTCAGGTACGTCTTGCTACTTCTACTTACACTTAGGTCACACTACACAAACGTACACGTTTATGTATACACACTCATCTGAGTTTTCTTTGATTTTATCTTAATAGTTCTTGTTCTTATTGCTTTTCCTTTCATATCCATGGGAAAGTGGAATAAGAATCTTTCCTCCGTAAGCCATGCGTGTTGTAAAAGTCAACTAAAATGCCGGGAACAATGGGCTAGTAACCCCTTTTCCTGTATAGCTTACTAAAAAGAAAACCGTCAAAGTGGGATGTTTGAATGTGCGTGGATGTTGTGCGAATGATAAAAAAGAGATGATTGTAGATGTTATGAATGAAAAGAAGCTGGATGTCCTGGCTTTAAGTGAGACAAAGCTGAAGGGGGTAGGAGAGTTTCAGTGGGGGAAAATAAATGGGATTAGGTCAGGGGTTTCAAATAGAGTTAGAGCTAAAGAAGGAGTGGCAATAATGTTGAATAATCAGTTATGGCAGGTAAAGAAGGAATATAAATGTATAAATTCAAGGATTATGTGGAGTAAAATAAAGGTTGGATGTGAAAAGTGGGTTATAGTAAGTGTTTATGCACCTGGAGTAGAGAGAAGTGTAGAGGAGAGAGAGAGATTTTGGGAAATGTTGAGTGAGTGTGTGGGGAGTTTTGAACCAAGTGAGAGAGTAATTGTGGTTGGGGATCTTAATGCTAAAGTGGGTAAAAATGTTGTGGAGGGAGTAGTAGGTAAATTTGGGGTGCCAGGGGTAAATGTAAATGGGGAACCATTAATTGAGCTATGTGTAGAAAGAGGTTTGGTAATAAGTAATACATATTTTATGAAAAAGAGGATAAATAAATATACAAGGTATGATATAGCACGTAAGGAAAGTAGTTTGTTGGATTATGTATTGGTGGATAAAAGGTTGATGGGTAGGCTTCAGGATGTACATGTTTATAGAGGGGCAACGGATATATCAGATCATTATTTGGTTGTAGCTACAGTTAGAGTAAAAGGTAGATGGGACAAAAAGAAAATGGCAACAGCAAGTAAGAGAGAGGTAAAAGTGTATAAACTAAGGGAGGAGGAAGTTAGGGTGAGATATAAGCAACTATTGGCAGAAAGGTGGGCTAGTGCATGTAGGAGTAGTGGGGGGGTTGAAGAGAGTTGCGATAGTTTTAAAAATGCAGTATTAGAATGTGGGGCAGAAGTTTGTGGCTATAGGAGGGTGGGTGCAGGAGGAAAGAGGAGTGAGTGGTTTAATGAAGAAGTAAAGGGTGTGATAAAAGAGAAAAAGGTAGCTTATGAGAGGTTTTTACAAAACAGAAGTGTTAATAGAAGAGCAGAGTATATGGAGAGTAAAAGAAAGGTGAAGAGAGTGGTGAGAGAGTGCAAAAGAAGAGCGGATGAAAGAATGGGAGAGGCTCTGTCAAGAAATTTTGCTGAATGGATTTGTCAGTTAAAAACAGAGTAGGGGAGTTAGTAGATGGGGAGCTGGAGGTATTGGGTAGATGGCGGGAATATTTTGAGGAACTTTTAAATGTCGATGAAAAAAGGGAGGCGGTAATTTCATGTACTGGCCAGGGAGGTACAACATCGTTTAGGAGTGAAGAAGAGCAGGATGTGAGTGTGGGGGAGGTGCGTGAGGCATTACATAGAATGAAAGGGGGTAATGCAGCGGGAATTGACGGAATCATGACAGAAATGTTAAAAGAAGGGGGAGATATAGTGCTGGAGTGGTTGGTATTTTTGTTTAATAAATGTATGAAAAAGGAGAAGGTACCTAGGGATTGGCAGAGAGCATGTATAGTTCCTTTATATAAAGGGAAGGGGGATAAAAGAGAGTGTAAAAATTATAGGGGAATAAGTTTACTGAGTATACCAGGTAAAGTGTATGGCAGGGTTATTATTAAAAGAATTAGAGGTAAGACAGAGAGTAGAATTGCAGATGAGCAAGGAGGCTTTAGAGTGGGTAGGGGATGTGTAGATCAAGTGTTTACAGTGAAGCATATATGTGAACAGTATTTAGATAAAGGTAGAGAAGTTTTTATTGCATTTATGGATTTAGAAAAGGCATATGATAGAGTGGATAGGGGAGCAATGTGGCAAATGTTGCAATTGTATGGAATAGATAGTAAGTTACTGAAGGCTGTAAATAGTTTTTATGAGGATAGTGAGGCTCAGGTTAGGGTGTGTAGGGAGAGGGAGATTACTTCCGGTAAAAGTAGGTCTTAGACAGGGATGTGTAATGTCACCATGGTTGTTTAATATATTTATAGATGGGGTTGTAAAAGAAGTAAATGCTAGGGTGTTGGGGAGAGGGGTGGATTAAATTATGGAGAATTAAATGCAAATGGGAGTTGACACAGTTACTTTTTGCTGATGATACTGTGCTTATGGGAGATTCTAAAGAAAAGTTGCAAAGGTTAGTGGACGAGTTTGGGAGAGTGTGTAAAGGTAGAAAGTTGAAAGTGAACATAGATAAGAGTAAGGTGATGAGGGTATCAAACGATTTAAATAAAGAAAAATTGGATATCACATTGGAGAGAGGGATTATGGAAGAAGTAAATGTTTTCAGATATTTGGGAGTTGATGTGTCAGCGGATGGGTTTATGAAGGATGAGGTTAACCATAGAATTGATGAAGGAAAAAGTGAGTGGTGCGTTGAGGTATCTGTGGAGACAAAAACGTTATCCATGGAGGCAAAGAAGGAATGTACGAAAGTATAGTGGTACCAACACTCTTATATGGGTGTGAAGCATGGGTTGCAAATGCTGCAGCGAGGAGGAGGCTGGAGGCAGTGGAGATGTCCTGTCTAAGGGCAATGTGTGGTGTAAATCTTATGCAGAAAATTCGGAATGTGGAAATTAGGAGAAGGTGTGGAGTTACTAAAAGTATTTGTCAGAGGGCTGAAGAGGGGTTGTTGAGGTGGTTTGGTCATTTAGAGAGAATGGATCAAAGTAGAATGACTTGGAGAGCGTATAAATCTGTAGGGGAAGGAAGGCGGGGTAGGGGTCGTCCTAGAAAAGGTTATAGAGAAGGGGTAAAGGAGGTATTGTGGGCGAGGGGCTTGGACTTCCAGCAAGCATGTGTGAGCATGTTAGATAGGAGTGAATGGAGACGAATGGTTTTTGGGACATGACGATCTGTTGGAGTGTGAGCAGGGTAACATTTTGTGAAGGGATTCAGGGAAACCAGTTAATTGATTTAGTTGGACTTGAGTCCTGGAAATGGGAAGTACAATGCCTGCACTTTAAAGGAGGGGTCTGGGATAGTGACAGCTGGGAGGGACAATTCTCAGCTGTCGTGTCTGAGCTCCTCTGCAAAGACAGTATGAGTGTGGTGAAAGTGTTGAATGATGATGAAAGTATTTTCTTTTTGGGGATTTTCTTTCTTTTGGGTCACCCTGCCTCGGTGGGAGACGGCCGACTTGTTGAAAAAAAAATATATATATATAATATATATATATATATAATATATATATATATAATATATATATATATATATATATATATATATATATATATATATATATATATATATATATATATATATATATATATATATATATATATGGGGTCCACCTCTTGTGTAAATTGTGGGACCCATTGCCTCGGATAAGTGGACAAAAAGGCTTCAAGGAAGAATATTTAGATTTCTTTCTGAAGCCATTTGAATATTCCACTTTCCCTACCACCCCATCTTTTTTATACAAACTTTATTTCAAGACAAAATAAATAGGGAGTAAAACAACATAGATAACAACTTAGAGCTACATGTCAAATACTTCGTCCAGCTCCCCGGCAGTGGACCGCGTGCCCAGAACGCTGCAGGGATTTTCCCTCTGGATCGCCACACTGAGTCTCTGAAAGAGGAAGCTGGTCGCCCTGTGGTCCATGGTTTCTATGATGAGTTTCTCACCCAGCTCTTTGAGAAACTTTAGAGCACACTTGCTCCACGCTCCAAGGGTCTCCGACCCTATTGGGATGAAGTTATAGCAAGGGGGAAGGCCTTCATATTTGCGAGTCTTCTGGGTCTCCCTGTGGCTGGCAGCTCCACCCCCTTCGGCTGCAGAGTATGGCAAGTAGGTGTCTGCCATTGTGGCAGCACAGGTGTAGTCCCAGGCAATCTGCTTACCATCCTTCCAGGGTAGCATAGTGGCTCCATCAGGACGTTTTTGACTTCCATCAGACCTCTGCACTTGGGGTTCTCGTTGAGCTGGGCAACGGGCCGTGGCGAGGCTTCTCTTTATGATGTCATTGACCTCCTCATGTCTAGCATACTTCCCTTCTGATATGTGACACATGAGACCATGAAGTCCGAATTGATCAGCCGTCGACCTGCCGCAAATACATATATATATATATATATATATATAATATATATATATATATATATATATATATATATATATATATATATATATATATATATATATATATATATATATATAATATATTATATATATATATATATATATATATATATATATATATATATATATATATATATATATATATATATATATATATATATATTATCTCTACCTGAGTCTACCTGAGAGAATTCCAGGGGTCAACGCCCTGCGGCCCGGTCTGTGACCAGGCCTCCTGTTGGACCAGAGCCTGATCAACCAGGCTGTTACTGCTGGCCGCACGCAGTCCAACGTACGAACCACAGCCCGGCTGATCAGGTACCGACTTGAGGTGCCTGTCCAGTGCCTGCTTGAAGACAGCCAGGGGTTTGTTGGTAATCCCCCTGATGTATGCTGGGAGGCAGTTGAACAATCTTGGGCCCCTGACACTTATTGTGTTGTCCCTCAACGTGCTAGTGGCACCCCTGCTCTTCATTATATATATATAGAGTATATTAGTGTACTGTTTACGATAGCGCACAGAGCCCGGATAGCTCAGTCGGTAGAGCATTAGGCTTTTAACCTAAGGGTCCAGGGTTCGAGTCCCTGTTCGGGCGAACAGTTTTTCAGTTGTAATGAGAAAGTTTACGAACATAAATTGTGGAAGAAATGAGGAGGACAGAAGACGAGATTACAAAGTGAGACATGTTAGACCTCATCGTCTATAACCAGACATTGTCATGCTACTACTCCTTCTGCCAAAGAGTAAAGCAAAAGGCTCTCTCCTTACTCTCTATTCCCAATCAACGTGAAAAAAGTGTTGAAGGAAAATAACCTGTTGTATTGAAAAACACCGAAGAGGTTTAATAATAATGTAATTGGTGTATACAAAGTGCATTACCATACATTCTATTTGGCCTACACTGACGCAAGTGTGTAGCTTAATATGTTTCCTGTACTGATTCCAAGCACTCTGTGTTTAATCGATTATGGTCATATATATATATATATATATATATATATATATATATATATATATATATATATATATATATATTCAACAAGTCGGCCGTCTCCCACCGAGGCAGGGTGATCCAAAAAGAAAGAAAATCCCCAAAAAGAAAATACTTTCATCATCATTCAACACTTTCACCACACTCATACATAATCACTGTCTTTGCAGAGGCGCTCAGATACGACAGCTGAGAATAGTCCCTCCCAGCTGTCACTATCCCAGACCCCTCCTTTAAAGTGCAGGCATTGTACTTCCCATTTCCAGGACTCAAGTCCAACTAAATCAATTAACTGGTTTCCCTGAATCCCTTCACAAAATGTTACCCTGCTCACACTCCAACAGATCGTCATGTCCCAAAAACCATTCGTCTCCATTCACTCCTATCTAACATGCTCACCTTTTTTCCTTCATCAATTCTATGGTTAACCTCATCCTTCATAAACCCATCCGCTGACACGTCAACTCCCAAATATTTGAAAACATTTACTTCTTCCATAATCCCTCTCTCCAATGTGATATCCAATTTTTCTTTATTTAAATCACTTGATACCCTCATCACCTTACTCTTATCTATGTTCACTTTCAACTTTCTACCTTTACACACTCTCCCAAACTCGTCCACTAACCTTTGCAACTTTTCTTTAGAATCTCCCATAAGCACAGTATCATCAGCAAAAGTAACTGTGTCAACTCCCATTTTGCATTTAATTCCCATAATTTAATCCCACCCCTCCCCAACACCCTAGCATTTACTTCTTTTACAACCCCATCTATAAATATATTAAACAACCATGGTGACATTACACATCCCTGTCTAAGACCTACTTTTACCGGGAAGTAATCTCCCTCTCCTACACACCCTAACCTGAGCCTCACTATCCTCATAAAAACTCTTACAGCCTTCAGTAACTTACTACCTATTCCATACACTTGCAACATTTGCCACATTGCTCCCTATCCACTCTATCATATGCCTTTTCTAAATCCATAAATGCAATGAAAACTTCTCTACCTTTATCTAAATACTGTTCACATATATACTTCACTGTAAACACTTGATCTACACATCCCCTACCCACTCTAAAGCCTCCTTGCTCATCTGTAATCCTACTCTCTGTCTTACGTCTAATTCTTTCAATAATAACCCTGCCATACACTTTACCTGGTATACTCAGTAAACTTATTCCCCTATAATTTTTACACTCTCTTTTATCCCCCTTCCCTTTATATAAAGGAACTATACATGTTTTCTGCCAATCCCTAGGTACCTTCCCTTCTTTCATACATTTATTAAACAAAAATACCAACCACTCCAGCACTATATCCCCCCCTGCTTTTAACATTTCTGTCATGATCTCGTCAGTTCCAGCTGCTTTACCCCCTTTCATTCTACGTAATGCCTCACGCACCTCCCCCACACTCACATCCTGCTCTTCTTCACTCCTAAACGATGTTGTACCTCCCTGGCCAGTGCATGAAATTACCGCCTCCCTTTTTTCATCGACATTTAAAAGTTCCTCAAAATATTCCCGCCATCTACCCAATAAATCCAGCTCCCCATCTACTAACTACCCTACTCTGTTTTTAACTGACAAATCCATTCGTTCCCTAGGCTTCCTTACCTTGTTTATCTCACTCCAAATTTTTTTTCTTGTTTTCAGCAAAATTTCTTGACAGAGCCTCTCCCATTCTTTCATCCACTCTTCTTTTGCACTCTCTCACCACTCTCTTCACCTTTCTTTTACTCTCCATATACTCTGCTCTTCTATTAACACTCACTCCTCTTTCCTCCTGCACCCCCCCCTCCTATAACCCACAAACTTCTGCCCCACATTCTAATACTGCATTTTTAAAACTATCCCAACTCTCTTCAACCCCCCCACTACTCATATTTGCACTAACCCACCTTCCTGCCAATAGTTGCTTATATCTCAACCTAACTTCCTCCTCCCTTAGTTTATACACTTTTACCTCTCTCTTACTTCCTGTTGCCATTTTCTTTTTGTCCCATCTACCTTTTATAATTATAATTTTAATGTTAAGTTCCAAAATATAATGGCTCATCACAGTTATATGAATATATACGTATTTCAGACGTTATGGTTACTAGGGACACAATGCTATACATAGTTAACGAAGAGACAGATTCCTTGATTACATTTAAATATTTCCTTTTATGCTTTTTTGGTTATTAAGTAAGTTTATTCAGGTACAGGTACACATAAATACAGTTACATAAATTATCATACATAGCAGCCTATGTGTACATTACCTAGGATAACCCAAAAAAGTCAGTGACTTATTTCCATTGGGTAAATTAATATTTTGTCATTTCCCACAGCATTCCTTCACTGGATTAACAAAACTGTTGGTCCAGGCAACACTTGCCACTAAATGAAACGTCTTGCCCTGTCTCGCAAAGTTTATCCACCGTCTCACCACCACCACCACAAAACTATAAATGGTTTTAATAGACCATATTTTTTAAAGGGGTGGACCGGTAAGCCAGCGGAAGGCCTCGGTCAGATGACCAAAAGCTCTAACGGCGGGTCATCATCTGACTAAGACCCGCGTCAGGAAACACCTGTCGGGTGTCCTGATGAACCTACCCTCCTAAGACCAGTCTGCTATCCTCCGTCTCACCACCACTACAAGACCAGTCTATACGTCTCACCACCACCACCACAAGACCAATCTACTATCCTCCGTCTCGCCACCACCACCACAAGACCAATCTATACGTCTCACCACCACCACAAGACCTGTCTATACGTCTCACCACCACCACAAGACCTGTCTATACGTCTCACCACCGCCACAAGACCAATCTACTATCCTCCGTCTCGCCACCACCACAAGACCAGTCTACTATCCTCCGTCTCACCACCACCACCACAAGACCAGTCTACTATCCTCCGTCTCACCACCACCACAAGACCAGTCTACTATCCTCCGTCTCACCACCACCACAAGACCAGTCTATACGTCTCACCACCACCACCACAAGACCAATCTACTATCCTCCGTCTCACCACCACCACAAGACCAGTCTACTCTCCTCCGTCTCACCACCATCAACACAGGACTCATCCATTCTCCGTTCCACTACAAGACCCATCTATCCTCCCACAACCACCAACACCACAGGGTCCATCTATCCTCCCTCCCACGACCACTAATAAAATAAATATATATAATATGACCAACATCCAGTATAGTAATCCAGAAGGGAGTACTCTAACTCTCAAAGTATTTATACATTTAATTCTAATTACACAGTAGAACGAAACTTTCGTATTTATTTATGTTTGCAAATCAGTATGTTTATTGAAGCTTGTACTCACCTAGTTGTAGTTGCAGGGGTCGAGACACAGCTCCTGGCCCCGATATGTGATTGTTTTATAATTATTCTCTCTTCCAAGTAAATCCTCACACTTTGCCTTGTAAATGACTTTTTTAGCTTCATAAACCTTAATAAATTGAAAAATGAAGAATTTTTGAAAAGAATCATCATTATTGCCACGTGTGTTTGTGAAGGATGAGTGCAGTTACTGCATGTGTTTATAATTGATGAGTGCAGTAACTGCATGTGTTTATAATTGATGAGTGCAGTAACTGCATGTGTTTATAATTGATGAGTGCAGTAACTGCATGTGTTTATAATTGATGAGTGCAGTAACTGCATGTGTTTATAATTGATGAGTGCAGTAACTGCATGTGTTTATAATTGATGAGTGCAGTAACTGCATGTGTTTGTGACTGATGACTTCAATAACTGTGTGTTTGTGATTTACTAGTGCAGTAACTGCATGTGTTTGTGACTGATGTGTGCTTGCTATAACTACATTTGTGATTTATGAGCAATACACGTATGTACACTGTGTGATTTATAGGGGCAATAACTCATTTGTACAGCAAATTTCTGTGGCCTGGTAGGCAAAGCTCTCGCTTTACACGCTGAGGGTTCATGGTTCGATTCCCGGCAAGAGTGGAAACATTGGACGTGTAGTTATACAAAAGGAATATGAACTAGGCCCTCACAGGGTTAACAGGAGTACATCTGGGTATATGTCTGGTAACTTATTTTCACTAATAAGATTTATCGACATATGTAGGGTGTTGTACGGTGTATTACCTGGAGAGAGTTCCGGGGGTCAACGTTCCCGCGGCCCGGTCTGTGACCAGGCCTCATGGTGGATCAGGGCCTGATCAACCAGGCTGTTACTGCTGGCCGCACGAAATCCAACGTACGAACCACAGCCTGGCTGGTCAGGTACCGACTTTAGGTGCCTGTCCAGTGCCTGCTTGAAGACAGCCAGGGGTCTATTGGTAATCCCCCTTATGTATGCTGAGAGGCAGTTGAACAGTCTCGGGCCTCTGACACTTATTGTGTTGTCTCTCAACGTGCTAGTGGCACCACTGCTTTTCATTGGTGGGATGTTACATCGTCTGCCGAGTCTTTTGCTTTCGTAGGGAGTGACTCTCGTGTGCAAGTTTGGTACTAATCCCTCTAGGATTTTCCAAGTGTATATAATAATGTATCTCTCCCGCCTGCGTTCTAGGGAGTACAGATTTAGGAACTTCAAGCGTTCCCAGTAATTGAGGTGGTTTATCGCAGTTATGTGTGTCATGAAGGTTCTCTGTACATTTTATAGGTCAGTAATTTCACCTGCCTTGAAAGGTGCAGTTAGTGTGCAGCAATATTCCAGCCTAGATAGAACAAGCGACCTGAAAAGTGTCAACATGGGCTTGGCATCCCTGGTTTTGAAGGTTCTCATTATCCATCCTGTCATTTTTCTAGCAGATGCGATTGCTACAGTGTTATGGTCCTTGAAGGTGAGATCCTCTGACGTGGTGTATCTCTGTATTCCTTGCTATTTCATTCATGTGGAGGCTAAAATCCATAGGAGTCATACAGCGCAAGGGGAATTTGAGACAGAGTCGATCCAAGTCAAGGGAGGGTTCCAATTCTTTGAATGAAGATCCCTTCACACTCAAGGCACCTTAACATGCCTGTATTCCTCGGTAAGTGGACAATCAAGCACAAAATGTTCATGAGGCTAAGCACATACTGTGCATTTAGTTTGATCATCGTTTAAGTATATGCAAAGCTACCGGAAGTACCTGTAGCCAAGCATGTATATGTCGTGCCAGATAAGCCGATCAGGGAAGTTTAGCATAATTGGCCAGCCCGTTTTCTGTCAAATAGCCAGAGTGAAAATTGTTTTTTGCCATAACTCTTCTAAATTCAATCTGAGCATAACGAAAAAAAATATACTATAATTTAATTTAAGTAATATTAAATATATGTAAACTGACCTGTGATATATATATATATATATATATATATATATATATATATATATATATATATATATATATATATATATATCATAGGTCAGTTTACATATATGTGCCGAATAAGTAAAACTCGTCAATTAGCAAGAACTAATTTAAAATTAAGTCCTTTCTAAAAAAAATCTCATATGTTTAAAAATATTTTTTTTTCATTTATGTTAATGTAAAAATTATTAATTTTGTACCAAAAGTACCTTAGGAAACTAACCTAACCTTGTTATAACAAGCGCAATTTAATTTAGCCTAATCCAACTAAATATATTTTAAGTAAGAGTACAATAATTTAATAATAAACAAACAATGAAATATATTTTTTTTGTTAGGTTCAGAATGATTTTTGTGAAATTATTGCATGCACAAATTTTCGCTTGCCTTATTCGACAAAAAGAGCGTTGTTATTTAAGCCAAAATCGCAAGTTTTACCTATACGGCACGACATATATATATCTATCTATACGTCAACAACAACCCTGAAGAAGACTTCATCACTGAACATTTAATTTTGCCAGAATCAGAAGTCGATAAGACGATAGTGTCATTTCCAGCAGGATCTGCAGGAGGTTACACTGGAATTCGACCACAACACCTCAAAGAGATGGTAAATCCAGTACTCGGCGCATCTGCATCAATTCTTCTCTCCGAGTTAACAACTTTTGCCATCTGCCTGGCTGGGCGGATTCCAGAAGAGATTAAACCTTTCTTTTTTGAAGAGTCATTATGCGCTTTGAAGAAGAAAGATGGGGGAATGAGACCCATTGCTGTTGGTAACACTCTTCACCGTCTCGTTGCCAAAGCAGCAGTAAGAAACATTCGCCTAGAAGCTGCCAGTTTACTCCAGCCATACCGACTGGGCTTTGGAGTCTCTCAAGGCAGTGAAGCCGCAGCTCATGAGGCAAGGGCCTACATCAGGGACCTACCAGAAGACAAGGCTGTAGTCAAACGTAACTTTAGAAATGCCTTTAATATGGTGAAAATAGATGTGGTTTTGCCGGCCGTTCGGGATCGGTTCCCCAGTCTTTTTCCCTTCATTTCAGCTGGCTACAGCAAACCCTCAATTCTTTTGTTTGGCGAACATGAAATTCCCTCATTAGAGGGTGTTCAGCAGGGTGATCTACTCGCTCCACTTCTGCTTGGCAGTAAGAGAACTAACTTCCAGCCTACGCAGTGAGCTCAACATCTGGTACCTGGATGATGGCACTCTGGCAGGTACTGAATAGTCCCTGCTACAGGATTTACAACTGGTGAAGACACAGGGAGAAGCCTTGGGACTCATCCTCAATCCCTCCAAGTGTGAAATCATCACAACGAACCAGGAAGTAATCAGAGCTGTGCGCAATCCTCCCTGAAGTCTCTTCTACCACTCCATCCAACAGCACCCTCTTGGGAGCACAGCTGGGTCATCAGGCCATCGACACGGTCCTCAAGGACAAACTGAATGACCTGAAGAGAATAGAGGAGAGAATAAGCGATCTTGATGCCCGTGATGCCCTATATCTCCTCATAAGGTGTCTAACTCTGCCAAGACTCACTTCCTGAGGTGCGCACCCTCTTTTGACAACCCAACACTCAACGAATATGACTCACTCCTGAGATCAATCTTTAAGAAGGCACGAATCTGTCACTGGAAGATCAGCAATGGGATCAGGTAACCCTCCCAGTGCAACTGGGAGGTATAGGGGTGCGCAGAGCAACGCAGGTAGCTTTACCTGTATTTCTGTCTTCGTGTTTGGCTTCCAGTGGATTAGTCAAGGAGATTGTCCCCGAACGCTTGAGAGATGCGGTAGGAGCTCAAGACCCCAAGTTCATTGAAGCAACCGTGCGGTGGGACATCCTTGCAGACTCCTCCAGTAGACCAGTTCCTCCCATAGAGCACAAACAGTCCCACTGGGACAAACCGATCATTGAAAAAATCGCCAACACAATGCTCACCAACGCTTCAGGAAAGAACAAAGCTCGTCTCCTAGCGGTAAAGGCACCACATTCAGGAGATTTCCTTCTAGCTGTTCCCAATTTCTCCCTGGGCACTCGACTCGACCCACAGGCCATTCGGATTGGTGTTGCTCTTCGCTTAGCCGCCCCCATACTCACCGAACATAGGTGTATTGGCGGCAGGGCGACGGCTGATCAATTTGAACTTCATGGTCTCATGTGTCACACATCAGAAGGGAAGCACGCTAGACATGAGGAGGTCAACGCCATCATAAAGAGAAGCTTCGCCACAGCCCATTGCCCAGCTGAACGGGAACCCCAAGTGCAGAGGTCTGACGGAAGTTAAAAGCGTCCTGATGGAGCCACTATGCTACCCTGGAAAGATGGTAAGCAGATTGCCTGGGACTACACCTGTGCTGCCACATTGGCAGACACCTATTTGCCATACTCCATAGCTGAAGGGGGTGGAGCTGCCAGCCACAGAGAGATCCAGGAGACCCGCAAATATGAAGGCCTTTCCCCTTGCTATAACTTCATCCCAATAGGGTCGGAGACCCTTGGAGCATGGGGCAAGTGTGATCTAAAGTTCCTCAAAGAGCTGGTTGAAAAACTCATCATAGAAACCAAGGACCACAGGGCGGCCAGTTTCCTCTTTCAGAGACTCAGTATTGCGATCCAGAGGGGAAATGCCTGCAGCATTCTGGGCACGCAGCCCACCGCCAGGGAGCTGGACGAAGTATTCGAGATGTAACTCTGAGTTGTTATCTATGTTGTTCTACTCCCTATTGTATTTTTGTCAATGTATTTTGTCTTTACATAAAGTCTACACGGAATATAGAATATAGGGGGTGGTAGGAGAAAACAATATTGAAACAGCTTCAGGGAGAACCTTGAGTTCTCCTTGAAGCAAGTTTATTCTTTTCTCTGAGGATGAGGGTCCCCAACACAGTTTCAGTAGGTAGTAGGTTGGAGGTACTACCATCCTCCCAAGGGAGTGTAAAACGAAAGCCTCTATTTGTTTTACATGATGGTAGGATTGCTAGTGTCTTTTTTCTGTCTCATAAACATGCAAGATTTCAGGTACGTTTTGCTACTTCTACTTACACTTAGGTCACGCTACACATACATGTACACCTTTATGTATACACACTCATCTGAGTTTTCTTTGATTTTATCTTAATAGTTCTTGTTCTTATTGATTTTCCTTTCATATCCATGGGGAAGTGGAATAAGAATCTTTCCTCCGTAAGCTATGAGTGTTGTAAAAGTCAACTAAAATGCCGGGAACAATGGGCTAGTAACCCCTTTTCCTGTATAGATTTACTAAAAAGAAAAAGAAGAAAACCGTCAAAGTGGGATGTTTGAATGTTCGTGGATGTTGTGCGAATGATAAGAAAGAGATGATTGTAGATGTTATGAATGAAAAGAAGCTGGATGTCCTGGCTTTAAGTGAGACAAAGCTGAAGGGGGTAGGAGAGTTTCAGTGGGGAGAAATAAATGGGATTAGGTCAGGGGTTTCAAATAGAGTTAGAGCTAAAGAAGGAGTGGCAATAATGTTGAATAATCAGTTATGGCAGGTAAAGAGAGAATATAAATGTATAAATTCAAGGATTATGTGGAGTAAAATAAAGGTTGGATGTGAAAAGTGGGTTATAGTAAGTGTTTATGCACCTGGAGGAGAGAGAAGTGTAGAGGAGAGAGAGAGATTTTGGGAAATGTTGAGTGAGTGTGTGGGGAGTTTTGAACCAAATGAGAGAGTAATTGTGGTTGGGGATCTTAATGCTAAAGTGGGTAAAAATGTTGTGGAGGGAGTAGTAGGTAAATTTGGGGTGCCAGGGGTAAATGTAAATGGGGAACCATTAATTGAGCTATGTGTAGAAAGAGGTTTGGTAATAAGTAATACATATTTTATGAAAAAGAGGATAAATAAGTATACAAGATATGATATAGCACGTAATGAAAGTAGTTTGTTAGATTATGTATTGGTGGATAAAAGGTTGATGGGTAGGCTTCAGAATGTACATGATTATAGACGGGCAACGGATATATTGGATCATTATTTAGTTGTAGCTACAGTTAGAGTAAAAGGTAGATGGGACAAAAAGAAAATGGCAACAGCAAGTAAGAGAGAGGTAAAAGTGTATAAACTAAGGGAGGAGGAAGTTAGGGTGAGATATAAGCAACTATTGGCAGAAAGGTGGGCTAGTGCAAGTATGAGTAGTGGGGGGTTGAAGAGAGTTGCGATAGTTTTAAAAATGCAGTATTAGAATGTGGGGCAGAAGTTTGTGGCTATAGGAGGGTAGGTGCAGGAGGAAAGAGGAGTGAGTGGTGGAATGAAGAAGTAAAGGGTGTGATAAAAGAGAAAAAGATAGCTTATGAGAGGTTTTTACAAAACAGAAGTGTTAATAGAAGAGCAGAGTATATGGAGAGTAAAAGAAAGGTGAAGAGAGTGGTGAGAGAGTGCAAAGAAGAGCAGATGAAAGAATGGGAGAGGCTCTGTCAAGAAATTTTGCTGAAAACAAGAAAAATTTTTGGAGTGAGATAAACAAGGTAAGAAAGCCTAGGAAACGAATGGATTTGTCAGTTAAAAACAGAGTAGGGGAGGTAGTAGATGGGGAGCTGGAGGTATTGGGTAGATGGCGGTAATATTTTGAGGAACTTTTAAATGTCGATGAAAAAAGGGAGGCGGTAATTTCATGTACTGGCCAGGGAGGTACAACATCGTTTAGGAGTGAAGAAGAGCAGGATGTGAGTGTGGGGGAGGTGCGTGAGGCATTACGTAGAATGAAAGGGGGTAAAGCAGCTGGAACTGACGGGATCATGACAGAAATGTTAAAAGCAGGGGGAGATATAATGTTGGAGTGTTTGGTATTTTTGTTTAATAAATGTATGAAAGAGGGGAAGGTACCTAGGGATTGGCAGATAGCATGTATAGTTCCTTTTTATAAAGGGAATAAAAGAGATTGTAAGAATTATAGGGGAATAAGTTTACTGAGTATACCAGGTAAAGTGTATGGCAGGGTTATTATTGAAAGAATTAGAGGTAAGACAGAGTAGGATTGCAGATGAGCAAGGAGGCTTTAGAGTGGGTAGGGGATGTGTAGATCAAGTGTTTACAGTGAAGCATATATGTGAACAGTATTTAGATAAAGGTAGAGACGTTTTCATTGCATTTATGGATTTAGAAAAGGCATATGATAGAGTGGATAGGGGAGCAATGTTGCAAGTGTATGGAATAGGTAGTAAGTTACTGAAGGCTGTAAAGAGTTTTTATGAGGATAGTGAGGCTGAGGTTAGGGTGTGTAGGAGAGAGGGAGATTACTTCCCGGTAAAAGTAGGTCTTTAGACAGGGATGTGTAATGTCACCATGGTTGTTTAATATATTTATAGATGGGGTTGTAAAAGAAGTAAATGCTAGGGTGTTGGGGAGAGGGGTGGGATTAAATTATGGGAATTAAATGCAAAATGGGAGTTGACACAGTTACTTTTTGCTGATGATACTGTGCTTATGGGAGATTCTAAAGAAAAGTTGCAAAGGTTAGTGGACGAGTTTGGGAGGGTGTGTAAAGGTAGAAAGTTGAAAGTGAACATAGATAAGAGTAAGGTGATGAGGGTATCAAGTGATTTAAATAAAGAAAAATTGGATATCACATTGGAGAGAGGGATTATGGAAGAAGTAAATGTTTTCAGATATTTGGGAGTTGACGTGTCAGCGGATGGGTTTATGAAGGATGAGGTTAACCATAGAATTGATGAAGGAAAAAAGGTGAGTGGTGCGTTGAGGTATCTGTGGAGACAAAAAACGTTATCCATGGAGGCAAAGAAGGGAATGTACGAAAGTATAGTGGTACCAACACTCTTATATGGGTGTGAAGCATGGGTTGCAAATGCTGCAGCGAGGAGGCGGCTGGAGGCAGTGGAGATGTCCTGTCTGAGGGCAATGTGTGGTGTAAATATTATGCAGAAAATTCGGAATGTGGAAATTACTAGAAGGTGTGGAGTTACTAAAAGTATTTGTCAGATGGCTGAAGAGGAGTTGTTGAGGTGGTTTGGTCATTTAGAGAGAATGGCTCAAAGTAGAATGACTTGGAGAGCGTATAAATCTGTAGGGGAAGGAAGGCGGGGTAGGGGTCATCCTAGAAAAGGTTGGAGGGAGGGGGTAAAGGAGGTTTTGTGGGCGAGGGGATTGGACTTCCAGCAAGCATGTGTGAGTGTGTTAGATAGGAGTGAATGGAGACAAATGGTTTTTGAGACCTGACGAGCTGTTGGAGTGTGAGCAGGGTAACATTTTGTGAAGGGATTCAGGGAAACCAGTTAATTGATTTAGTTGGAAATGGGAAGTACAATGCCTGCACTTTAAAGGAGGGGTCTGGGATAGTGACAGCTGGGAGTAACTATTCTCAGCTGTCGTATCTGAGCGCCTCTGCAAAGACAGTGATTATTTATGAGTGTGGTGAAAGTGTTGAATGATGATGAAAGTATTTTCTTGTTGGGTATTTTCTTTCTTTTTGGGTCACCCTGCCTCGGTGGGAGGCGGCCGACTTGTTGAAAAAAAAAATTATATAATATATATATATATATATATATATATATATAATGTATAGAAAAATTTAGCTAAGTTAGTTTTGGTCAAAAAATAAAAATCTTTATATCATTTTTAATGATATAGGCTTATTCGGCAAGTTCTGCTTATTAGGCACGACAAATGCACCTAGGTCAGAAGACCTCGGTCAGATGACCAAAACCTCCAACGGCGGGTCATCAACTGACTAAGACCCGCGTCAGGAAACACTTGTCCTGTTTCCTGACGAACCTTACCTAACCTAACCTAACCTAACCTGACCTAACCGAGGTGTATGCCTCTCGGTGTATATATATACTTGAAATTTTAATACAATCTTTTTTTTTTTAAAGTTTACAGTATTTTTGACTGATGATGAAAAAAATTACCAGCTGATAGGCCTTAAATTATATTAACCAAGCCTAAGCCTAGCTGCTAGACCAGTCAGGCTATTTACGTAAACGGACTCTTATTCAAGGTTTTGAATGTTTTCTTAAACTACGTTTCGCTCACCAGGTGCTTCAATAAAATAGTCAGAACTATCCATATTTTGTAGAAATTTTATTTTATATAAGTGGAAGGGAAGGATCCACAAGGGGAAGTCTAATCAGTCTTTTAAAACACTGAATTTGACTAGGCCAGTGCTGACAGCCACTTGTTAACATTCAATAAATGTAAGTTGCCGCTGCTAGACAGTTATTGCACGTTATAATTCGTAAGGTTTAATTATGTGGCAGTAATGGCGATCTAAATAAACGTAACTCCTTCTAATAGAGGAAACACCAACCTTCAGACATATGTGGCGTCTCACTAGGTTGGTTGACCTGTCAAAACATCTGGAGGCAGAGCTGTCAGACAGCTGAGGACCAGTAAGGGTAAACATATCGTAGTGATCACGTGCATGATCACGGACTTAACTAAAATACGTGTAACGGACTAAGTTAAAGCATATTTAGTACACAAACTTTGAATCAATGTAGTCACGAGATGACTAAACATGCCTAGCGCGAGGAGACGATATATTCGGTGTCACACTGGGTTATAATTTAACTCGTATTACCCTCAAAGTGTACATAATGGTGTGAAACCTTGTGAACTCGGTAGACTGTGAGACAAATCGTATTTGACTTGTCCTGAAGACGACTGCTGGACCTCCCACACTGGCGTCTACAAGGTAAGTCTCGTCAACTATTTATCAAGTCTATCAAACGTCACAACATTGTGTAGAGTCAGTTACTATATTAATTTACATAGAGATTCTACTAGGGTGGACATCTAGAAAACATCACACCCCTAACAGACTATGTTCACTGATTTTTTTTTTTCAGTGGTTAGTAAAAACTAGTTGTAACGACCCAAATATGGAAGGCAGTTATAGGCCGTGGCTGCAATAGTCTGGGCGTCAGAACTGAAGTGTAATTTTCCAACATACACTGCATGATGCGCTAAACCCGTGTGGGTTATTCAGTTCTAACAGTGGTGGAGGTTTTATCCTCCGTCCGCCAATCTTGAGATAGACGCGCTACTCACAATGATTGGTATATCCATACTAATTATACTCGCATCAGTCAGCTTACATTGCAAGTTGCTCCGTCAATGTGCATATCTAAATTCATTTTATAGTATTATTGATCTATAGACTGGCTATATTTCCATGATGTGTCATGTGCTTGATATATTTGCATTGGATGGTCCGAGAGAGACTCGTGAGAAGCACTGTGCCAGACTCACAGCACCACTAATTTGTTGTCACTTGACTCGATCAGCTGTGTCCTCCATGTTTGACAGTCAAGCTCCGTTTTGGTTTAAGAGTCGCTGGGTGTGATAAGTGTTGCACTCATGTGACTCTAGCAGCTGTATCCACCTTTTTGCCGGTCAGATATGCCGTTTTAATTATTCTTTGAGAGTTAGTGCTTCTTCAGCTTCCGTTTTAATTAACTAGCTGTTGGGTGCGATATAAAGTCAGAACTTACAAAAGTGTTATGTCATTAATGAAACGTAATTCTACATAATTCTAGCTTGAATATATATATATATATATATATATATATATATATATATATATATATATACATACAGCTGTCAGTGTTATTAGTGAGTATTGCTTCACTACAGGTGTCGGGTGTGATCTTGATAGGCAATACACCTGTTTATTACACACTTTAATTACTTAATATGATTATAATCAGGGATAAGTGCTAAAGCCGTATTGGTTATATAACACCTAGGAAACTGGAGGCGATCAGGTTCGATCTGAGGGAAGGGAAGACTGGTCCGTATACTTGGATCAAGAATCCCAGTGCAACATCAAGGTACCTCCCTCGAAGGGTATGGCAGTCAAGAATGAGTTCCAACTATTTACCTGATGCGAAAAATTGCCTACAGACATGTCGTCTCATCACTCATTGGATGTGGATTACAGCTTCAGGAAGACAGTTTCGCCTAATGGCCTATTCAAATAGACCATTGGGTAAACCCGCATTGCTTGCCATATTGCAACATTGTGAAGCCAGAGACCACCACGCTATACATGAAATAATTCTCAGTGTTGACCGGTCGTCCCGCGAGTGAACAATCTACATCACACCAGGTATTAGATATCTTAGAATCAAATATACCATGACCCTTTCGGGTTTAGCCCTTAACTGGATTATATTATTGTCATTCAAGTAAACACTTGTTGCGACACAAGTAAGCATAGTGTTGTCGGGACCAGGAGCTATGAATCGACCCCTGCAACCACAATTATGTGAGTACATGCTTGACCGCCAGTACCGTCTTTCTTCCTGTGACATCACATACAAAGTAGTGTTAAGACGGGTGGCCCGGGTTCGATTCCCGGCGGGTGGAAACATTTCGACGTGTTTCCTTACACCTGTTGTCATGTTCATCTAGCAGCAAATAGGTACCTGGGTTGTTAGTCGACTGGTGTGGGTCGCATCCTGGGGGACAAGATTAAGGACCCCAATGGAAATAAGACTCAGACCTCGATGACGCACTGACTTTCTTGGGTTATCCTGGGTGGCTAACCCTCCGGGGTTAAAAAATCAGAAGAAATCTTATCTTATCTCAACATCAAACCCTCTGGTGTTAAAAATTCGAACAAAATTTTGTGTGTGATACTGTCGGTCAAGTTGGTACCCGTGTTGCTCTGCTCATCTCTGGTGAGCTGCCACGAGGGTGTTTGAGGCACAATACTGTGCATTAATAATATTAATAACATAGGCATAATGTTTGTCAAGAAACAGAACAAGTGTTTCCTGACGCGGGTCTAAGTCACATGATGACTCTTAGCTGGAGCTGCTGTATAACCCCTGTGGTTTAGCGCTTATATTTGATTATAATAATAATAATTAGCTGGAGCTTTTGGTCATCTGACCGAGGACTTCCACTGGCTTACCTGTCCGCCTCTTTAAAAATTATGGTTATGATTATAACTATTAAATATTAAATGACAGTATGTAGTAATAATAATTAAATAAGGATACTATATGCAAATTGAATACTATTTGTTTAATAATTTTGAGGCACTGATATATTACTTTTTGTTTGTAATATATATTTCACATGTAACAATTATATATATATATTATATTATTATTGTGACCACGAACGAGTGGTATTGAATCAATAGCAACACTGCGACTAGCCGAGGATTGCGATAAATAGAAAACTTTTTGTTTTTCACTTTAGGAGAGTAACACTTCCGAGATTAGGCAATACTGGAATAGTTGCTTTGAGATCCTTGACTTGACAGCAGAAGGTCAGCCCCCGATCTCGGTCACTCGTGTCCCAATCGATCCAACTGAGCTCATGGCACAGGTCACGACACGGAGGTTTAAACAGGGACAGTTTCTTGGCCTTTCCTTTACCCGTGACTTCATTGACCCCAACAATGGCGACTGCTTGACGTGATTCGATGTCGTGTATTACCTGGTGGGATGAAAAGGGGAGGTTGAATGTGGGAACGATGCTAAGAGTTGGCAGAGGATAGTTAATGAAATTATTATTCCTCTCTAGATGTATGAAATGTATATATTGACACTAATGACAAGTTGATACTGGCATCATCCCTACTTCATTCTTCACAGCCTCCAGCCTCCTTTACTCCCTCCAGTCTTACCTTCCACACGAGAGCTGGCACTGGAATGATCTTCTCTGGTAGCCCTAGGAAAAGACCAATATGGTTATTGTTGTCATCTGGCAGTTGGAGAGTGCCATAAGTGCCAGTCCACACCTCCAATGTCCTCTTGTTTTTCTTGGCTAGATCCCGGATGTCGTTCTCTAGACGCTGCCAGGGAGGGAAGGAAGAAGCTGGTGACTAGGAATAATATACTTGGCAAAATAGTTAGAAATATTTATAACTGGTCCAGCACGAACCGAAATGTCGAATTATCGTTTCCAATTTATAACCCGTAGTTTACTGGAAGTTTTTTTATTTTTTTTTGTATCTATGGGTATTGTTTGTATCTTATTTACTAGGTTTATAGCTTGTTCATAAATTGGCAGAAGTGGCAAGTAATGTTTGAAGGCGCCTTGCTAATAAAGTGAACATGGTAATATGTTAAGAAGACATACACAGAAACCTCTTAGCAGGTCATAAGTTTTCGAAATAGGAAATAATATTCCTGCCATATTAAATCTTAACCCAGTCATCAGCCCACAGCTCATACTAGTAGACATCTTACTCAGTCGACCGTAATACTTTTGTTAAGCTTTGACTACAGAATCCCACCACAACAATCCACTCTCGTCCCTCACAATACAGTGACCAGTCACCAAAAAAAAAAAAAACATTTTCGGCAGCCAAAACACTAAAAACTAGCATTTTCATACAGCAGTGTCGCTTCCAACACCGCATTAACCAAATAAGTACTAAGTTGTTAGTGTCCAATTCACGCAGCACTCCGGGAAATCTTTCACTTCGATTCTGCGTCACTACTGCTAGGTTGTAAACGCTCAAGTAAATACTTTGAAGAATGTAACCACATCAGTTTGTATTTATTAGCAAATGAAGAATGGTGTTATTGATATAAATTTCATAATAGACGTAATAATGTAACCACTGTTAACAAAGAATTGGGCATCATTGTACATTAATATTTAGTAAGGGATTCAATGGTCTAAAATCGGCTGCGATTCGCGGACGGAGGATCGAGCCTCTAACATTCCTTACGATAGTGTTTCTTAGTCCTTTTTTTTCACTCCATATTCTTCCCCGAGCAACATCAAAATCCCCGTGACCCCCTTTCAGTTTTCTCCAAAATGTACTGTACACGAAAGTCATACGTGTACATAAAATGCAATAAATAGTAACTATCATCAATATAGCATTAAAAATGTCATCATTATAATTATATGTAAAGAATGGGAATGCACATTAAGGAAAGCTATAAATAGAAAAATAATGGAAGTGTACAAATAAAGCAGTGACCATATGAAACACAAGTCACACTAACTTTAGAGAATGTTTGTATGAAGGTCAAGGCGTAGTTTAGAGAGAACATGTTTTCCTGATCATGTCCCCGGGAAGACTGATAACAGCGGCTTTTTAACCTCTGAGGGTTAGTCACCCATGATAACCAAAGAAAGGCAGTGCGTCATCGAGGGACTGTCTTATTTCCATTGTGGTGCTCAATCTTGTCCTCCAGAATGCGATCCACACCAGTCGACTAACACCCAGGTACCTACTTGCTAGGTGAACGGGGAAAGTAGGTGTAAGGAAATACGTCCAGTGTTTCCACCCTTGCCGGAGATCGAACCACGGTCATTGTGTGCGAGGCGAGAGCGTTGCCTACCAGACCATGGGACACCCCTAATCATTATTCGGTTCAACTTCAATTACCAAGTAATGGTACACAAACGTGTACGAGACACGTCAGTTCAGCCCAACGCTAATCACACGATCAAGAACTGGACCCTTGAAACCTGAGATTATTCCAGTAAAAAGCTACTACCACCATGATATGTGAATATTAAAACTGTACTGGTACTGTGATTAAACAAAATAACAAGAAAGAAGGATAATTCTCTCCCACAAAGTTCAAATTATTTCAAATTTACCAGATATTAAAATATTTACAAATAGCTAGCTGTGGCCCTTCTTAATGTATTACCGTGGCCCCACTGGAGGCCATGGCCCGAAGTTTGAGAGCCAGTGCCTTATGATGGATGACCCGCACGGGCTTAACGTTGCACATAAATAATGTGAATTATCACATACATTTGTCTTCCCAGATGGAATAATGATACTGGTGAGTGTGGATGTTGCTGTAGCGTGTGCTGACTCAGGCTGGTGAGGCCAGGTGGTGTGCTGACTCAGGCGGTGAGGCCAGGTGGTGTGCTGACTCAGGCTGGTGAGGCCAGGTGGTGTGCTGACTCAGGCTGGTGAGGCCAGGTGGTGTGCTGACTCAGGCTGGTGAGGCCAGGTGGTGTGCTGACTCAGGCTGGTGAGGCCAGGTGGTGTGCTGACTCAGGCTGGTGAGGCCAGGTGGTGTGCTGACTCAGGCTGGTGAGGCCAGGTGGTGTGCTGACTCAGGCTGGTGAGGCCAGGTGGTGTGCTGACTCAGGCTGGTGAGGCCAGGTGGTGTGCTGACTCAGGCTGGTGAGGCCAGGTGGTGTGCTGACTCAGGCTGGTGAGGCCAGGTGGTGTGCTGACTCAGGCTGGTGAGGCCAGGTGGTGTGCTGACTCAGGCTGGTGAGGCCAGGTGGTGTGCTGACTCAGGCTGGTGAGGCCAGGTGGTGTGCTGACTCAGGCTGGTGAGGCCAGGTGGTGTGCTGACTCAGGCTGGTGAGGCCAGGTGGTGTGCTGACTCAGGCTGGTGAGGCCAGGTGGTGTGCTGACTCAGGCTGGTGAGGCCAGGTGGTGTGCTGACTCAGGCTGGTGAGGCCAGGTGGTGTGCTGACTCAGGCTGGTGAGGCCAGGTGGTGTGCTGACTCAGGCTGGTGAGGCCAGGTGGTGTGCTGACTCAGGCTGGTGAGGCCAGGTGGTGTGCTGACTCAGGCTGGTGAGGCCAGGTGGTGTGCTGACTCAGGCTGGTGAGGCCAGGTGGTGTGCTGACTCAGGCTGGTGAGGCCAGGTGGTGTGCTGACTCAGGCTGGTGAGGCCAGGTGGTGTGCTGACTCAGGCTGGTGAGGCCAGGTGGTGTGCTGACTCAGGCTGGTGAGGCCAGGTGGTGTGCTGACTCAGGCTGGTGAGGCCAGGTGGTGTGCGGACTCAGGCTGGTGAGGCCAGGTGGTGTGCTGACTCAGGCTGGTGATGTCGTGTCAGTATATATATATACACTTGTGTGGTATATCTTTATAAGCTGGTCCTTTGCGTGTGACGTCACGGTACCCGCTGACGTCAGAGGCTCAGGCATGTGCACAGCCTATCATAGGCAGACGGCCTCACTAGCGACAGGCCTACACAGGTGAACAGACGTGGCTGGACTCTCTCCTTTCACTTACTGTAAATATACCGTAACCATCCAACAAGGAGTATCTTTGACCTCCTATATATCTCTCTCAAGACCCACACGACAGTGAGGCCAGGTGGTGTGCTGACTCAGGCTGGTGAGGCCAGGTGGTGTGCTGACTCAGGCTGGTGAGGCCAGGTGGTGTGCTGACTCAGGCTGGTGAGGCCAGGTGGTGTGCTGACTCAGGCTGGTGAGGCCAGGTGGTGTGCTGACTCAGGCTGGTGAGGCCAGGTGGTGTGCTGACTCAGGCTGGTGAGGCCAGGTGGTGTGCTGACTCAGGCTGGTGAGGCCAGGTGGTGTGCTGACTCAGGCTGGTGAGGCCAGGTGGTGTGCTGACTCAGGCTGGTGAGGCCAGGTGGTGTGCTGACTCAGGCTGGTGAGGCCAGGTGGTGTGCTGACTCAGGCTGGTGAGGCCAGGTGGTGTGCTGACTCAGGCTGGTGAGGCCAGGTGGTGTGCTGACTCAGGCTGGTGAGGCCAGGTGGTGTGCTGACTCAGGCTGGTGAGGCCAGGTGGTGTGCTGACTCAGGCTGGTGAGGCCAGGTGGTGTGCTGACTCAGGCTGGTGAGGCCAGGTGGTGTGCTGACTCAGGCTGGTGAGGCCAGGTGGTGTGCTGACTCAGGCTGGTGAGGCCAGGTGGTGTGCTGACTCAGGCTGGTGAGGCCAGGTGGTGTGCTGACTCAGGCTGGTGAGGCCAGGTGGTGTGCTGACTCAGGCTGGTGAGGCCAGGTGGTGTGCTGACTCAGGCTGGTGAGGCCAGGTGGTGTGCTGACTCAGGCTGGTGAGGCCAGGTGGTGTGCTGACTCAGGCTGGTGAGGCCAGGTGGTGTGCTGACTCAGGCTGGTGAGGCCAGGTGGTGTGCTGACTCAGGCTGGTGAGGCCAGGTGGTGTGCTGACTCAGGCTGGTGAGGCCAGGTGGTGTGCTGACTCAGGCTGGTGAGGCCAGGTGGTGTGCTGACTCAGGCTGGTGAGGCCAGGTGGTGTGCTGACTCAGGCTGGTGAGGCCAGGTGGTGTGCTGACTCAGGCTGGTGAGGCCAGGTGGTGTGCTGACTCAGGCTGGTGAGGCCAGGTGGTGTGCTGACTCAGGCTGGTGAGGCCAGGTGGTGTGCTGACTCAGGCTGGTGAGGCCAGGTGGTGTGCTGACTCAGGCTGGTGAGGCCAGGTGGTGTGGCGCACTGATGTTGTGTCCAGGTGTTCTTACTCATCTGGATAAGACCCGGGCCGGGACACTTCCGGCGAACCTACTACTACTACTACAGGTGCTCTTACTATCATTATTATTACTATTATTTGTACTAGTATTTGGAAATCACTCTCTACTAAAGTAAAAGACTTCTCAGGCGGTGCATCATCACCCCCAATGAAAAGAAGGGGTGCCACGAGTACGCTAAGAGACAATACAGTAAGTGTCAAGGGCCCAAAACTGTTCAACTGCCTCCCAGCATACATAAGGGGGATTACCAATAGACCCCTGGCTGTCTTCAAGAAGGCATAGGACAGGCACCTAAAGTCAGTACTTGACCAGCCGGACTGTGGTTTGTACGTCAGTTTGTCGTGGGGTTTCTCATGGATTGTTTAATAAACAGACGAGCTTGGTTGGTAACTTAATGTATTGGAGAAAGATGTATGGGAGTCCCAGAGAGCCTAACGCCTGACGCCTGATCTACTCTGTAACTCGATGGTAACTGACTCTAGGTGGGCTAAGGGGCGTTCATATTCGAAGACTGACCTTTGACACTGCTTAGGTCATCAAGAATGTAACGGCCGACGGTCACATGCAAAGCTCGTGACTCAGTAACGGTTATAAGCTGCTATGTACTATTACTGAACTACTAATGACAACTGCAGTGACAGCTCGGTCATGTTACGTATGTCGTCCCAACATACAGCTAATTCAAACTAAAGGCAACAGGCGTACGGCTCTGGGCTGATTCTATACAATCTCAAAGTACACAACAGTTGAACATTATACTACACATGGATATTATCGTGATGGAAATCAATCTACATTACTATATGATATATCATGATTCATAGGAATTAATGAGCTCAATACTAGAATCTTATGATAACAGAACCGCGCTGTATAACCCTTGTGGTTTAGCGCTTCTTTTGATTATAATAATAATATGATAAAAGAGAAAAAAAATTCGATCGATTGATGTCTTCATGTGATCTACGAATTCTGAGGAAATATATATATACAAGGAAGGCAGTGATTAACTAAAGGACTGACCTGACCGCCTTCACTCGAGGCTAAGGGACTGATCACCTTCATTTGGGGCTAGGGGACTGACCACCTCAAAATTGCCTTTCCACTTCTAGTCTCCATGATTAAATCACCTCTGTACTCAACTGAAGAAACCTGTTGCGCGAAACGTTTCGACAGTAAAAACAGTCAAGTGTGGCACATGTTTATTCATCATATAGTAGTAATCTTCTCAAAATATTGTTGTATAATTATTACACATTTTAGTTATCCACTTGCCATACCTTCCAGTTGCCATTGTTAATGCCTTGCCACTGAGGGACAACGTTAGCGTAGTAGTAGGTGGCGTCCTGCTCGAAAGTGTACACGAAGTCAGCGTCAGGAGCCAGGTGACCCTTGGCCAGGAACTGCTGCCCATCCACTGTCAGGATCTCCCGCGACCCCAGCACCTCGTCAGCCAGCCTCTCCTGGTTCTTCTTGCTGTACAGGCTACTCATGTCGGCTGAAAACATCTCTGCGCTCTTGAACGATGGGCGGCCAATGTCTACGGACTTCGCTGCGATGTGTCTGGTAAGAAACGAAACAAAGTATGATGTGAAAGTTTGTAACTGGAAACGCACCACCGGCAGCTTTATCACCAGCATCACTAGAGTAGTCATATGTTCCTTATCTCAGCACCAGCACCACTGCTGAGAACAGCAACACCTCCAGTTGTTGGAGGTGGAGGTTGAACCTTGTGCTAACTCTTAAGTGACTCTAATGTAGAGGACACTGAATATAAGATTCCCCTTGGTGCTTGTGACTGCACAATACTAAATTCAGTTCGAATAACGTGTGGCAGTTAAGGTGGAGAGAAAGAGAGACAGAGCATGAAGAAAATTACAAATCTGACTTGAAAACAGGAGACTACGCTGGAGACTACCCAGTAGCAGAAAAAGCACAGGCAAGAAGAGAGTCCATGGCTCAGCCAGAAGTGCAGGGTGGTAAAATCTAAAAGTGTAATAGTATGTTAGAAATATAAGAAGCAAAGAATGCAAAAAAATAGGGAAGTGAGTAGAAGATACAAAAAAAGGAATATGGATGGGAAAGAAGAGAGGCTGAAACGATAACTTGAAATGACATAGCATCAAAAGCCAAATCTTAGCCAAAGTTGCTATACAGCCACATCAGAAAGACAACTGTGAAGGGTCAGATGATAAGTCTGAAGAAGGAAGGATGATAACTCGCTAGAAATTACTAGAAAGCCTGTGAGGAGCTAAGAACCAAAAATTAGGGAAGTATTCTCAGTGGAATCAGGAACATTGCCAGAGATTTAAAGGAGAATGCACCAACGGGTACTGGACACAATACACACAATGGGAGGTAAGGTGAAGATACCGCTGAGAGAAGAACTGTGTGAACCACTAACAGCCATCTTCAACAAGGCAGTTGAAACTGGGGAAGCTGCCTGAGGTTTGGGAAACAGCGAAAGTAGTCCCAGTACGTATTTAAAAAAAGAGGGTTGGCACAGTAAATTACAAGTCATTGTTTCTGACATGCATGGCATATAAGGTTATGGAGAAGATTATCAGAAAAAGATAATGGAGCACCTGGAAAGGAGCAGATTCATAAACAACAGCCAGCATGGTAGATCCGGGCTCTCAAATGCACACGAATTTTATAAAAAGGTAAGAAAAGTTAGGCAGGAAAGAAAGGGATGGATGGACTGTAAGAAGGCGTTCGATATAGTACACAAAAAACTGAGGAGTTAGAGGAGCAGTCAAGAATAACAGGAAAATCATTACAGCACAAACACCACTAGTACCAACAGCACCACAACCATCACTAGTACCAACAGCACCACAACCATCACTAGTACCAACAGCACCACAACCATCACTAGTACCAACAGCACCACAACCATCACTAGTACCAACAGCACCACAACCATCACTAGTACCAACAGCACCACAACCATCACTAGTACCAACAGCACCACAACCATCACTAGTACCAACAGCACCACAACCATCACTAGTACCAACAGCACCACAACAATCACTAGTACCAACAACATCACAACCATCACTAGTACCAACAGCACCACAACCATCACTAGTACCAACAGCACCACAAACACCACTAGTACCAACAGCACCACAAACACCACTAGTACCAACAGCACCACAAACACCACTAGTACCAACAGCACCACAACCATCACTAGTACCAACAGCACCACAACCATCACTAGTACCAACAGCATCACAACCATCACTAGTACCAACAGCATCACAACCATCACTAGTACCAACAGCATCACAACCATCACTAGTACCAACAGCATCACAACCATCACTAGTACCAACAGCATCACAACCATCACTAGTACCAACAGCACCACAACCATCACTAGTACCAACAGCACCACAACCATCACTAGTACCAACAGCACCACAACCATCACTAGTACCAACAGCACCACAAACACCACTAGTACCAACAGCACCACAAACACCACTAGTACCAACAGCACCACAAACACCACTAGTACCAACAGCACTACAAACACCAATAGTACCAACAGCACCACAAACACCACTAGTACCAACAGCAGTAGCACCATATCACCGTCACCCACTCAAGACTCACACCATCAGTAGCACCACCACCAAGACTTACACCACTTCTACTACCGTTACCGGCACAATCACTAGCACCACAACACCTGTACTATGACAGCCAACAGCACCACCCCCACCAGCACCAGTTCTGAATCATTACTACCACCACTATTAGCAGTACCCCCAGCAGCAGCAGCAGCAATATCGCCATTAGCGAAACCCCTAACAACACCACCACCAGCACCCCCCCGCAGCACTACCAGCAGGAGCACCCTAGCAGCACTACCACCAGTACCTTCCCTAGCAGCACTACCACCAGTACCTTCCCTAGCAGCACTACCACCAGTACCTTCCCTAGCAGCACTACCACCAGTACCTTCCCTAGCAGCACTACCACCAGTACCTTCCCCAGCAGCACTACCAACAGTACCTCCGCCAACAGCGCTACAAGCAGTACCCCCCAGTAGCACTACCGGTAGGAGCACCACCAGCACCCCCGCCCACTAGCAGCAGCACCTCCACCTTAGATAAGGTAAGATTCGTCAGGAAACGGGGCAATTGTTTCCTGACGCGGGTCTTAGTCACATACCCCGCCACTGAAGCTTTTGGTCATCTAACCGAGGCCTTCCACTGGCTTACCGCCCCAGTACCACCGGCAGCACCACCTGCACCAGTAGCACTCACTTTCCGTGTACTTCATGTCTGGTAAACTTAGTAGTTTCCGTAGTTGGGTTGAAACACACATGGATCTGCGGCAGTACTATATTTGCCAGACTCCAGCCCAGAATGTACATGACGCCTCCCTCTCCACACTGGATCTTCTGCGCCTTCTGCAGCGTGGGTTGCGGCTTACGTAGACAGTCCAGCTCCATCCACTGGATCTTCTGCAAAAAGGTAGAGATGTATTTATGTGAAACTGGTTCGAGTCAGTATGCGTTCTAACTTATTTGTCATACAAGTATCATTATGTTAATGGCATAATACAAGACCGACAAGTAGATAAATGAAATACACATGTATTTCGACTGAAGAAGACGGCTGAGCAGGGAAGATGGCTCAACAATTAAGATGTTAAACTGCTGTACATGTTCACTGATTTACATGTTCGTCCATCAATTGTTAATTCTTGACCCCTGTCGCCTTCATTATTTATAACTGTTATTGTTAATTTCTGACCCCTTGAGTATTATACCCGTTACTGAAGCTGTGTGTGAGTGCGTACATGCGTACTTATTACTTCAGCATTGCAATAAATTATAAACAAACATATTTATCATTTTTATCTCCTCGCTGATAAGAGTTAGTTTTCCTCCAACTTCCCCCTCCCCCCCCACACGACAAACAAGACAGCCGCGTAACGAGCGTCAACCATTGATGGTGTCGCACCCTGGAGCTGCTCTGCCCGGTGAGCCTGAGTTCCCCGCTGGAGCAGATGAGATCGGCCACCTTGGACTTGGTCTTAACGAGGGCGTTGCTCCGTCCTGGACACGTGACGAGGTACTTGGTGCCCTGGGTGAGCTTCACCACCCGCACCTCCCCACGAGCCTCAGGATACACTATGTCCATCTTACTCTCCTGCACCAGCAGGGGATGGAAGTGGCCCTCAGTGAAGGCGTCCAGGTCGAACTCACATGTCTCTGTGGCGGAAGGAGTGTGTTATTGTGAGTTATCTTAGAATTATGTATTATGATGATGTCAGTAATCTTAAGGACTTGTCTGTTGTCTTTATTCATTAGGTAATTTTATCGTGTCTGTACACCTGTCTCTCAGTCTGTGCCTGCACAACCATTCATGAATAATTTTTTATAATCTTCGGTTGAAAATGACATCGTAAAAGTAAATTTTCTAACTCGTTAGTGCTGAAATTATTGAAAAACAAAGAATATTAGCTACTCTGTAGCTAAGGTGAGACATTGTCCCGTGGAATGTCCGTGGAATGTCCCGTGGAATGTCCCGTGGAATGTCCGTGGGTTATGAAAGTAAGACAAGATAACAGTATTTCAAGATTAGTATAGAGAGAGGAATTCCTTGAGGTGGTGATAGTACAGACGTCTGTCAGATTAAGTGGGTCAGGCATCCGCTGGCCAGCGGATGCCTGACAAAATAAACCACTTGGCATATATGGCGCGCTGTATGCCCCTTGTAGGTTTAGCGCTTCTTTTGATTATAATAATAATAATTGGGATATATGGTATTGTAACCAAATATGAAGATTGAATGTAAGGTTAGATTAAATTTGCACTTAAATCTCTGCTTATTTAAAACAACGTTATAAACTAATCCTTTTACCTCTGTTACATTATTCTGATTCTTCGAGGGAGCACGAACCACGGACCGCTGACACTAACACGAACCACGGACCGCTGACACTAACACGAACCACGGACCGCTGACACTAACACGAACCACGGACCGCTGACACTAACACGAACCACGGGCCGCTGACACTAACACGAACCACGGACCGCTGACACTAACTTTACTGAGATAGTTGGAAAAAATGGAGACGAAGTTAAGAGCAGATCAGATCCAGTCAGTTAATGGATAGGAAAGGGATAAAATACTAGGTAAGATTAATGACGCACAGGTGAGATACAGTGGAAACGCTGACGGCGACGGGACACCACTTACACAAACACATTCAACGTTTCTCTTAAGTATTTTCGTCCAGAGGACATCATAGGTAAGAACCTCCTCCTCTTCCTCTTAGTGTAATAAACTATTTAGTGTTCAATACAAGACTGCCACTCTACTCCTGCTTAGAATCTTCAGTACATGATGTCCCGCATGTCTAGAGTCTTGGGGTAAAATAAGTAATTCATGGTGGGGGGGTTTTATCGTTTATGGCGGGCCCATGAAAGGAAGAACGCATTCACATAATTCATCTCTGAGAAAACCGAAGTCAAGGGAATATCGATGAGAAAATTTGCAGATTTCATGTGGGTCGTACGTCGGAAATACACAACTGTGTTGTTCCACATTTGTCGGACAACATGTATTAAAATAGTTGAGGAGAGATTAAAATAATTCACTTTCCCAAGGCTGAGGATAACTCACCTAGACAGTAGCTACTTGCAGGCATCAATGTCAGCACCAAGAACATTACTGGTGAGATCTCACCGCCTTGAAGACGCATCACGTGTTTGACGTGGTAGTGTCTTGTGAATACAAGTAGATGCAACACTACTCAGAACTTAGCAGAAACGTAGGTTTGCGTGACGTACAGGTCGTTACCGGGTGAGAGGGAGACTACACACTGACTGTAGTGAGCAAGTCATTTTGAAAATATATACAATCCTCAAGCTTATATCTTACAGGAAGCAGTAGATCACAGATATGGAAACGTTACGTACTCAGTTAATGCTGAGCCCACCCAGAAATGTTTATTTCTAAATACTCGGTCAGTTGAAAAAATTAAATGTCTGTAGCATTATGCCTATTTATATTACATTATGTATACCCGATAAAAGACTTTTAAAAGATTGCCTTGTCATTTATTGTGGGACGAAGAAGGGAAGAATAAAGAGAATGATAATGAGTGAGGGAGAAGGTGGGAGATGCCGCTAGGTGGATGTCACCACCGCCCGGCTCCGGCTGGGTTACAAGTATCTTTGGCAGGTTAAATCACCACCACCAGATGTAGACCAAACAAAATGTAAACTTTGCCAGTTGGATTATTGTCACACCCTGCGTCATTATGTACTGGAGTGCGATAAAATTAATGAATTCAGAGACAACTCACTCAGAAATATTCAAGATATGTCAAAGTATTTTATCCACGGTGGTATATTACAGACCATTCTGGAAAAATACCCTGACTTTGCTCCCTGTAAATAAAGCATTACCACGTGTGTGTGTGTGTGTGTGTGTGTGTGTGTGTGTGTGTGTGTGTGTGTGTGTGTGTGTGTGTGTGTGTGTGTGTGTGTGTGTGTGTATTGATTACCATTTTGTGCTATGCACATGTCGATTGAAAACTGGGCCTGTTGTATGTGCGTGTGTGTGTGTGTATGTATATATGTGTGTGTATGTGTAATTTGTTCATGATTGTAACTATATATGATGTGATTATGATTCATTACTTTTGTAACTTGTCATAATTGTGACCAGATCTAGTTCATTACCGCTGTAACTTGTTCAGCTATCAAAACTTTGGAGTCCAGTCAATGGACCCATTATGTACCTCTGTAATCTTTTGACTACCGCCCACAGGATGGGTATGGGGTGCATAATAAAGATATTAAACTAAAAAAGCTAGGTGGACACGTAATGTGTGAGGTACAGCGGAAACCCCTCACTACACTCTAACGTGGACTTTTACTCACCTCCCATCCTCTACCTTATAACAGAAAAAAATATAATGAAGACAGGGACAGTGAATATATTCCACTCAATTACAGTTTATTACTTAAAAAAATACACTTGGTCAAAGAGAAAGGGCTCGGATATTAATATAACTTGGGAAGGTACACAAATTATTGAGACAGGGAATACAATTTAGCTGATGAATCGAATACACACAGAATAATGGTTAGAACATCTCACGCCTAGGAACCAGCCAGCCTCTAGCAACACTGGTGACAGCTTAGATTCTCCGACAGAGTCCCCCAGCAAGAACTCTCTCCAGATTCTTCCGACACAGCTCTCTGCTCCCAGCTAGAACAAAAGATCTGAGAGGCTAGGACAGGTGTTCTCTCTTGTGGTTGTCACGGTTTTGACGCCCCTCATCACGTGGCTTAATGACCCCAGATAAACGGGACTCTTGGTGACCTGATATTTTGTCTATTGGTATGTACAGGTGCCCTCCCGTTAGTTTTATATTGAACATTCTTCATTTTGGTTTCCGTGTTAATAACTTTAAAAAGCCTCTTCTGATCTGCTTTAAGCTCTCGACACTGGTGTAGTCTACCTAGAAGAAATGGGATTGTTAACTTTATAGCGCTGGGTTACCGTCTGGGAAAGACCCGGCCGGGACACCACCGGCGAACCTACTACTAATTACTTTTGTAGGTGCCAATTTGTTGCGATATTTCGTCCGTCAACTATAGTGATGAAGACTTTATCTGAACGGCTTTTGGACTTCGGCAATGGGGGTGCAAATTTGCCACTTTAGTAACATAGTTAATAAACTTGGAATTGTCGGATTGTATGCAACAAGTGGAGAACGCATCGTGTGATCGGCTTCAAACTTTTTTTTGCGCTGCTTTGGTATCCTCAAAGAAAGCTTCGCGTTGATTTTGGATTGTGCAAGTTTTTATATGAGCATTTAAACCATTTGGTTTATTGACAGCAACCAAAGAATGATCATTAGATCAGTAGTATACGACACCAACAAATTGATGAATGAGAAATACGTGAATCACCTGGGGAGCTTGCAGTGGTGGTGATGCAGCAGTGGTGGTGATGCAGCAGTGGTGGTGATGCAGCAGTGGTGGTGATGCAGCAGTGGTGGTGATGCAGCAGTGGTGGTGATGCAGCAGTGGTGGTGATGCAGCAGTGGTGGTGATGCAGCAGTGGTGGTGATGCAGCAGTGGTGGTGATGCAGCAGTGGTGGTGATGCAGCAGTGGTGGTGATGCAGCAGTGGTGGTGATGCAGCAGTGGTGGTGATGCAGCAGTGGTGGTGATGCAGCAGTGGTGGTGATGCAGCAGTGGTGGTGATGCAGCAGTGGTGGTGATGCAGCAGTGGTGGTGATGCAGCAGTGGTGGTGATGCAGCAGTGGTGGTGATGCAGCAGTGGTGGTGATGCAGCAGTGGTGGTGATGCAGCAGTGGTGGTGATGCAGCAGTGGTGGTGATGCAGCAGTGGTGGTGATGCAGCAGTGGTGGTGATGCAGCAGTGGTGGTGATGCAGCAGTGGTGGTGATGCAGCAGTGGTGGTGATGCAGCAGTGGTGGTGATGCAGCAGTGGTGGTGATGCAGCAGTGGTGGTGATGCAGCAGTGGTGGTGATGCAGCAGTGGTGGTGATGCAGCAGGTGGTGGGGGTGATGCAGCAGTGGTGGTGATGCAGCAGTGGTGGTGATGCAGCAGTGGTGGTGATGCAGCAGTGGTGGTGATGCAGCAGTGGTGGTGATGCAGCAGTGGTGGTGATGCAGCAGTGGTGGTGATGCAGCAGTGGTGGTGATGCAGCAGTGGTGGTGATGCAGCAGTGGTGGTGATGCAGCAGTGGTGGTGATGCAGCAGTGGTGGTGATGCAGCAGTGGTGGTGATGCAGCAGTGGTGGTGATGCAGCAGTGGTGGTGATGCAGCAGTGGTGGTGATGCAGCAGTGGTGGTGATGCAGCAGTGGTGGTGGATGCAGCAGTGGTGGTGATGCAGCAGTGGTGGTGATGCAGCAGTGGTGGTGATGCAGCAGTGGTGGTGATGCAGCAGTGGTGGTGATGCAGCAGTGGTGGTGCCGTCAGCGTGGACGGGACTTAATGGAGATGCAAATTTAAAACATTCACTCCCTTAGCCTTCATTAATAACGTATTCGGTCTTTTATCCTTCTTAAAAGTGTTCAGTCTATTAGCCTCGATTAACATTAATAATAAAAATAATTATTACTATTACTATTATTTTTTCCATGATTGGTCTGAAGAGGAGGATAACTCTAAATTCTTGGATCAAGAGAGCCTCACCAGCAAGGTTGTATTAACTCTTGGATCTGCTGAAATTTCATAGTAACTCTTCAGTGTTAGATTGTCAGGCTCCTTTGCTGTTAATTAACATTAATTAATCGTTAGCTTTTATTGAATTAATAACCAATGTGGAATTCTAGTCACATTTGTTTTTGTTTTTTTATATTTTATTTAAAACTTTATATACATAGTGCATACATAGGTATAATATACATACCTAAAACTTGACAATGTTATTATGTAACATAATTAAACTCCTCAACTCCTCTACCAATCAACCAAACCACATATATATAATCACACTGAATCGAGTAGGACACTAAAGGCACACCTTGCAAGATGCTGCTTTACACAACTATTCTGATCAAAACATTGTAATCTACCTACATCTTTATACATTGCACGTACTTAATTACAGTTATTTACACGTCTGATTGTGACTACGCCGTTCTTGCCATTATAACCAATATATTTTGTCACAATCAATTCAAAGATTATGCGTCTAAGACGTACAAGGAACACTTACGTTAAGCACATCTATACAGCAATACAGTATAATCATCTCACAAAATCCTTCCCTAACAAGTACATGCTAGACCCTTAACAAAGTTATAACCATCGCCACACATCTGCGACTCGTAATGCCACCCACGTCCTAACCTGTGTACCCACAATCTCTATCGGCCACAAATATGGGACCTTTTGATAACAGAACTACACCCTCCCCAAGACCCCACACCTGGACCAGAACCACGATCCACATCGTTACAACTAAGATCACACCTGTTACATTTAACACACCCAACCAAAACAAATTACAACTGTCACAGACCGCCTCTCACACATGCCACCCTCCCTCCCGGACCCCCCCCCTCCTTGTCTACCCTAGAACATCAATTGAACAAACCTATACTAACACAGATATTTCACCACCCCCCATTGGGGTTGACGGTACATTGCAATATTAACATACATTTCAAATGATCACCACCATACCTATGCATTGATAATTATCATTCCCAGACCTTGCCAACCTGCCTCCACCCCGGGGAGCATAGCTAGTGGCCCTCCCCTCCCCCAAAACTCCGTGTACACAGCCATACATAAGAAACCATGAGTTTTATGGACAATGATACAGACTGATATATAACATAATATATATAAAGTATAATGACATGCCATCCAGACACGCCCGTGTAATCACCGTACCGTGATGCACGCATAACCAAGGAACCTTCACCCTGGCCACACACATCAACCAGGCCGGTCCTGCAGGGCAACGCCCGTCACGTTACCCCACCCAGTGTCCGCTTCCATCCGGCCGCCCCTGAGGACCCCAGACCGCATGAACACCAACCATACAATGATATACACACCAAAATCAGTTCTTTCATACCGGCTCACGTTACCATGATAGAACATCACATTTCATGCTAACGGCACCGCCCACCGGCTCCCAGCCGAAGGACAGTAGATACACGATTAATGAGAATCAACCAGCAACCACACCAGCTCACCGTGAGCGCGCGCAGGCGCAGGTGGCCACTCACCAAAACCAAAGCATAAAACTGCCACAAGCACACAACCACCTCAAACCAACACCCCCTCCCCCCACCCGCAATCCACACAGATCCCCCACGCCCACACTGCAACACACTTATCATTCACGCTGACTCGCTACACCCCTGCCCCGACCTACCATACCATACGTACACTCTGCAGCCCCTGACCGCCCCGCCACTTCCACAACCCTATTCCTTACATTGCCAGCAAAGTACTTACAGTGAGGCTCCTATAGCCCTCCGAAAACCCCTCCTCCCACCGCCCCCTATATATCCCTATTCCTGCACATGGTGCGATAGACAGTGCCGCTAGTACCCGCTTCCTCCCCCCCCTCCTCATGCTCCACGAAATGTACACAAAATCCACCATTACATATGCTATCGCCCTTGCCACCCCCTGCACCTTCCCTCCCACGTATAAACTGAGGGCCCTCAGCACAGACGTCCCCCTCCCACCGACCCGCCCAATGACTCGACTAATCCACTCCCGAATCCCACCCAATTCTTCACAAAAGTACACTACGTGAAACGCCGTCTCTTCTCCCCCACACGTGTCGCACCACCCCTCCCTTACCATCCTCCTGTCCCTCAACTCCGCTCCCGAAGGCAAAATGCCGTGCAGGAATCTAAACATTACCTCCTTCACCCTTGGCCTTAATTTCATCCTGCGAAACCGCCCCCAAATGCCCCCCCCCCTAAATCCCACTAACATCCTGAAAACGATCTACTATCGACTTGTAAACAGGCGCATAGAGTAGTTTAACAGACAAGCGCCGTTCATCGCTACGCCATACAAATCGTCGTCTTTGATGCCGTAAATATCCCTGATGATCATGGGTAACATGACCTGTGCAGTAGTCGGCATGATGACTCCTCTAAGCAGTTCAATGCCGACCACACACTGAAGACCATTGCGTCACAGAGTAAGCTGGCTTGGCTGACAACGGAGGGGTGCAAAGCACAACCTCACTCTCCAGCAGCCAGGCAGCGAATGTTGTTATTATAATGTTTGAGAAGTAAAGAGGTAACTAAAACTATAGATGTGCTGGTGATATGTCAGTGGTTGTGATTGGTTGTTTGCAAGCTATTTTGTCATCAGCTCAGGTCAATGCCTCCAATCAGTACCCTGTCATTGGTTAAGGCCAGTATTCCACTTCCCTGTCATTGGCTGAAGCCAGTATCTCTCACTCCCCTGTCATTAGTTAAGAGCAATACCTTCAGCACCCTCCTGACGGTGTTTCCTCCCATGAGAGGCTGTGACGGCGGGTGTATTACTCTACAATGTATTGTGAGAATCGTATGTTTTGTAAGAATCACGGCTATCTAAACACCAGTGACGTCTTTCTCCATCTCGCGAGGAAGAAGGTAAGTAGTGAGACTGTCAACTTGTGTCATTGTTTTAGACTTTAAGCAAATGAGGTTTGTCCAAAATAGTGTAATGACCAAGTGAACCCAGCTTCCAAGTTGGCAGGGAATATGTGCTAATGGATGTTTAACCTACTAAATAAATATATATTATGGAAAGCCATTATGGAAAGCCATTCCATAATATATATGTCGTACCGAATAGGTAAAACTTGCGATTTTGGCTTAAATAGCAACGCTCTTCTTGCCGAATAAAGCAAGCGAAAATTTGTATATGCAATAATTTCGCAAAAATCATTCTAACCTAACGAAAAAATATTTCATTGTTTGTTTATTAAATTATTGTAGAGATATCTAAAATATATTTAGTTGGATTAGGCTAAATTAAATTGTTCTTGTTATAACAAGGTTAGGTAAGTTTTCTAAGGTTCTTTTGGTACAAAATGATTAATTTTTACACTAACATAAATGAAAAAATATATCTTTAAATGTATAAGAGAAAATTTTAGAAAGGACTTAATTTTAAACGAGTTCTTGCTGAATGACCAGTTTTACCTATTCAGATATATATATATATATATATATATATATATATATATATATATATATAATGTGTGTGTGTATATATATAATTATTATGGAAAGCCTGTCTAGTATTCTCACTGTACATTGAACGTCTCCTGCCATGGCGGTGTAGTGGTTTAAAGAGTTCAGAGTTTAGTTGGCTTCCTGGGAAGCTGCCTGAAGTCTTGGGTTAGTCTCTACCAGTGTCAGTTTTGTTCTTTGCTTTAAAAAACCCATCCAGAGTAGATAAGGTGACCTGTCCAGTGAGATGATAAATCTAGTCAGCTGTAGGTGAAACCCATAGCATCGGAGGTCAGGTAACGCTGGGTGTGGTCTGAGTCAAGAGGTTAAGTTCTAGAAATGTATACCTTTTGTGTTCCAGAATAGTTTCAGCAAATTTTTGCTAAAGCGCACATGACTGTTTTGTGTGTCGGTGTTAGTCAAGTACAGTTGCCGATTCGAGATATAACCATTTTTGTCATGTTCTTGATACACGCAATATACCTGTTTGGAATTCATAAGATAAACGTGTTCCTGTGTACGACACTCATTCCATGTGCGGCCCATACTGTGTGCCTGTAGTTGGGTGTCCAAGCCTCTAGATGTTTTTATGCACACACGATTGCACCCCAAAACGGGATACTGTACACCCCTGCAGTGAATCTGTTCTCGGAGTTTCTAAACACAATCGTCATAAAAAAAAAAACTCGCCAGCCTCGCATTGCCTCATTATTTACTCTTCTCCATTGACTAAGTAATCACCTTCTTCCTCCTGAACATCGACTTCACTGATATTGAACACGTTGTTCAGCACTGGATTTCATTGATCGCACCAAACTGTACGACTTTTCTGATCTGGTTACCGACAATAAGGTGGACGGTTAGCTGTTCTTCAAAGACTAGGATCTTTTAGAACTAACAGAAACCATGAAATTGAGGTTTAACATTCTCCATAAGGTTTCATACACATCCACGACTCCTGTCCAACAAAGTTTTCTGCAGGTTCCTACGTTCATTCATTTGACATTTTAAGATCCATGACTAAAAATTCATCAAGACTTAGTGAGTCTCCAAAGCTCCGATGTCCAGAAATAACACGTGAATTCAAAGCAAAAACAAAATAGAGGTTGTGGTTAAGATATTCTAGCGACATAGACTCTTCGTTGCTATGGAAGTCGTCAGATATCTCTGGGAGGTTCAGTACAGACTTCCCACCACACGATGGGCACGTCCCTAAACCAGGCCTTGCGAGTGTAGATGTTTCTCTTTTCCCTTGTGACTGGGTCGGCGATATCTTTCCAGGGCGTGATGGTCTTCTTGTACTGGCCATCGGCCTCCAGGTCGCTGTCGAAGTACTTGGATGAGTCGTACTCACTCTCATAGCTCACCACCTCGTAGAGCGGAGGCTTGTTCCTCCCCTTCGGGTTGGGCTTCGTGGGAGCGTAGCTGCCAACGGAGAAAGGAATTATGATCAATGAATCTATGCGTACAGGTGTTGTTTTTTCCCTTAGATGTTTGTTATAAATAAAGGCTGTTGAGCTGACGCATTGTCAGTTATTTTGCAAATTATTTTAAGGTCATGCTAAAAAGTTTAAAATTTGAAGCATTTCAATTACAACTTTATATTATTTGAATGTTTTTTACTGAAATTGAAATAATGACTTGAGATTAATATCTCAGTATTGAACTGAACTTAATTTATTGAAAAGTCAAAAAACCTGCGTAATTTATAACGTTAATAATATATAAATATATATATATATATATATATATATATATATATATATATATATATATATATATATATATATATATATATATATTATATAAATGCCTCTGAATTTTTATTAAATGAAGGTTGATGGGGAAAATGCAAGTGTACATTTTTTGAGTAAAACAGATGAAAGTAGAAAACAGGTGCTAAGTTTCGTATGTGGGTGTGTATATATGTGGATGTGTGCGCGTGCTAGTGCGCGTACCTGTGTGTGCACGCGCGCACGCAAGCAAAACAGTAACTGGTAGAGACAGACATGGTGTGTGAGAGAGTAACAGATATAGGCAGAGGCTCAACGCACAGAACAAGTGCGTATACGTACATGGCTCCACGCACTGTGTACACCAGCTTTCTGCGTTGGGCATTCAAGATGATGTTCTTGCGATCTACAGTCTGGTCTCCCTGTAATACACACACTTTATGAATCTATCTATCTATCTATCTATCTATCTATCTATCTATCTATCTATCTCTCTATCTCTATCTCTCTATCTCTCTCTCTCTTCTCTCATCTCTCTCTCTCTCTCTCTCTCTCTCTCTCTCTCTCTCTTCTCTTCTCTCTCTCTCTCTCTCTCTCTCTCTTTTCCTCTCTCTCTCTCTCTCTCTCTCTCTCTCTCTCTCTCTCTCTCTCTCTCTCTCCACAAGGATTTTATAGGGTTAGGTAAGAGTTGCTGTCTTTACAAGCTAAGAGCTGTTATCTACCTCATCTCATATGAAAGCTTTTTTATTTTGTTATAAGATAATAGAAGCAACCTGGAGACATCTGTGGGCTAACTGACTTAATTTCATCGATGTCATTATGCTGTACGAACATGTCCAGACTCTGATCATTCCAGGAATGAATGATCTTATATGAAGTAATGTTCCTCAGGAGGGTACAACCAGAGTGTAGTTGTTGTTTGCTGCCCGTCTTGTGGCGTGGAAGCTGATTTCTCTCTGTCCTCGAAGTGAAGCCAAGTATGGTACCTTAACATTGGCCTTGTACATAACAGTAAGGCTACCCACATTCCTCTGGTATTGAAGGGTCTACTGAAATGATAGATCTGTCCAGGAGAGATGAGTCTTCTTGCTCAGTTCTCTGTCCTATCGAGAAAACGTAGATGGGATGGGAAGTGGGGTCAGGCAATCCAAGAAAGTGGAGCATACTCAAGGTGTGAGCGTACTTGTGTCTCGTAGTCTTACAACCTCGACTGTCGAGCAGGTACGAGATACGCCTTAGTGTTGTTAGCTTCTCGGCCGCCTTGTTTGTAAGGTTTACCAAGTGGTTCTTCATCGGTTTGGAATCAAATTTCACCCCAAGAGTATCAACCTCATCCCGAGTTCCAACACCCAGATTCATTTTTACCACTGCTCCAGCATTACCATCATGGTGCCTAGAGACAGTCATTTTTTTCAGAAGCAAATGCAACCTAACTAATTCCAACCACACAATAGAGCGAAAAATTAATGTCAAAGACCTGGGAGTGATCATGTCAGAGGATCTCACCTTCAAGGACCCTAACACCGTAGCAACCACATCTGCTAGAAAAATGACAGGATGGATAATGAGAACCTTCAAAACCAGGGATGCCAAGCCCATGTTGACACTTTACAGATCGCTTGTTCTATCTAGGCTGGAATTTTGCTGCACACTAACTGCACCTTTCAAGGCAGGTGAAATTGCTGACCTTGAAAATGTGCAGAGAACCTTCATGACACACATAACTGCGATAAACCACCTCAATTACTAGGAACGCTTGAAGTTCCTAAACCTGTACTCTCTAGAACGCAGGCGGGAGAGATACATTATTATATACACGTGGAAAATTCTCGAGGGACTAGTACCAAACTTGCACACCAAAATCACTCCCTACGACAACAAAAGACTCGGCAGGCGATGTAACATCCCCCCAATGAAAAGCAGGGGTGCCACTAGCACGTTAAGAGACAACACAATAAGTGTCAGGGGCCCAAGATTGTTCAACTGCCTCCCAGCATACATCAGAGGGATTACCAACAAACCTCTGGCTGTCTTCAAACAGGCACTGGACAGGCACCTAAAGTCGGTACCTGACCAGCCAGGCTGTGGTTCGTACGTTGGACTGCGTACGGCCAGCAGTAACAGCCTGGTTGATCAGTCTCTGGTCCAACATTAGGCCTGGTCACAGACCGGGCCGCAGGGGCGTTGACCCCTGGAATTCTCTCCAGGTAAACTCCAGGTAACATCATTTTCCTCAGACTGACACAGCTGTAAGTTGGTGATTGATGTAACGGAGAACGACTGGCATTTCCTCTCTTGGATAAGTAAATTTCAGAGTATAACTGTCTGCATATGCATGGGATTCTGGGATGAGTTAAAGGTCATTGAAATAGACATTCCATAACAATGGCCCAAGCATACTTCCTGTGGAACACTTGCACCAATAGTGTCTTGTTGACTCTGTCTCATTGAGATCTACTCTTAGAGATCTATCTTAAAGGTAATCAGTGCAGAGCCAGGGACTCCTAATGCTTGCCGTTTTGCCAAGAGTCCCTGGTGCCATACTCTGTCTAAAGCGCCAAGTATTGTCCATTGCTACAGGCGCTGTATAATCCTACGGGTTTAGCCTTCCCCATGATTGTAATAATAATAATGTCCATTGCTACTACACAACTGACCTTGGTACCACATAGTGGAGAGGTTTGGCAACAGATCAGCAGCAGAGTGACCTTTTCTGAAGCCATATTGACAGTCACAAAAAAGCAGTGATAGTCGAGAAAAGCTGACATCTGCCGTGAGACTCAAGAATTTTGCCAGTGATTGATAAGAGTGACACTGGTCTATAGTTGCTGATTTCTACTCTGCTCTTCTTTTTGTAAACAGGTACTACATTTGCTTCCTTCCACAGAGCAGGCCATTTACACTGCTAGGCACTCACACCTTGATAGATGTGAGTGCCTAGCAGTGTGAGTTAGATGTAATGCTAGCTGTGGAGTTAATACAAATATTAACCAGAGGCCCGAGTAGAGGTTATTGAGGGGATTTGGACTTTAGAGAGGATGGAGCAAAATAGGATGACTTGCATGGTGTATAAATCTATAGTGGAGGTAATGGGGGGTAGGGATCGTCCTAGGAAAGGTTGGAGGGGGGCTAAATGAGGTTTTTGTGTGCGAGGGGCTTAGGCATTCAACAGTCCACTGTGAACGTGCTAGATAAAGTGAATGGAGGCAAGTTATTTTTATGCCTTGACATGCTGAAGTGTAAGGTCATTTATGAAGGGATTCAGGGGAAACTGGTTAGCCTGATTAGAGTTCTGGAGGTGGGAGGTACAGTGCCTGCACTCTGAAGGGGAGGGGTGCGGATATTGCAGTTTGGAGGCATTTGAGCAGTAATGTCAGCATGTCTCTGGCAAGACAGTGAGAAGTGGTCCAAGTTTCATCTTTTTCGGGTCACTGTGCTTTGGCTGGAGACGGCCGGTGTGTTAAAAAAAATCTAAATTTATTCAGTAAATCTTCCTATAACCAATCGACTCTAGATATCCTTCGGAGTCTTCTGGCCTCGCCTTCAACTCACAAAGAGAAATGTATGCTGCTCTTGCCACAGTCATCTTTGATTTACATAGGATATTCTTCAGTACGTAGACATCAAACATCCTCACCTTCCATCGAGGAAAAAATCATCTTATTAGACTCATGACTTCCAGTAAAATGTGAGCTTACTAGCTCGTCTTAAATCTTCAGGACAAGTTCCACCTTGAAGGATTGTTAAGATACTATCTTAAAAGGAGAGCCTAAAGACTTCGATGCAGCAGTCTTACGTTTGTGATTCAAACCTCTCACGCATTCTAACACTAAAGTTACCTATACGTTAGGTTCAAAATTCTTAATAAACTGAAATGTTTGTGAAAATTGTGCAAGATAAGCAGATGATATTGTCGATTAAAATATTAAGTTCTCATGTACAGGCAGACTTCGCTTTACAGCGTTTCGTTATTGCAATTTTTTTCAATTATACCCTTTCTTCATTTATTCAGACTTCAGATATGTTATCAGGCTTTTATATTCATTTGAAGGTGGAAAAAAAGGGGGAAGTGGAGTTTTTTTTTCTATGATTCACTTTACAGCGGTAGCCTGTAACTTAACCTGATTGATTAGTCATCTGTGAAAATAACCAACAGAGACAGGAGTTGCTGCGAGGTGCCTTAATTACCACCACTGACACTCCCACAAAGGTCTGGGAGCTTCAGCGTTTTCAGATTTTTAGCCAATAGATTGCTACCCATATTAGAATCGGCCATTACGTGATTTTCAAACTCTGACTCCTCACCTGTGTCATCTCACCTCACTCTTGCCACTGTTAATCTGCATTGTCCACTATATCCTTTTATGTTTAGTTTTGCATTAGAATTGAAGAAGCCACTTGTGACACTTTTCTTTAATAACTTTTCTGAGCTTCATATGTTTCTATCCACAGCTTGTTGACATCGCAATACCGTCTTATTGCCAAGGCTGCTGATATAACTACAAGTCCCGATGCAGCCAAAATTCTAAAATAAATACAGCTGGGTTTTAGAATCAGTAGGACTGAGATAGCAGCCTGTGAAACACTGGTATACATGTTAACGTCATTAATTTAATCCACATTCCTGTTCTATCCATTCATCCAATTGTGTTAGTGTCGTCGTAAATCGTAGGATAACATTGTCTGTAGGATAACATTATTGTCTGTTGGATGAACAAAATGGTAACTAACTAAAATAACTCGTCTGGAAGTGTGCAGCAGGGTGACACCCCCACTTTCTCCCCACTCTTCTCCTTCAGTGCCTAGTCATTAAGGAAGTCACAGAAAGGCTCTCCACAATTGCCGTCCTAGAGCTGCATTTCAACATAATCGCATTCAGCACTCACCTTACCGTATCCCTTCTTCAGGAGGACGTACCAGGTCACCTGCCACACAATGATCACAGTCACTACTAGCACCAGCGGAGGCAGCCTGTACCGAGACACCTACGTTAATATATCAAAACAAAATATTTCCTATACAAAATTTCAAAACAAAACATAATATGAGTGGAGATGCACTGTAGCAAGTTTATTGTCCGGTGCTAGGCTGGCCACCCTCTCACCCAACCACTCCCTTACACCCAACCACTCCCTTACACCCAACCACTCCCTCTCACCCAACCACTCCCTTACACCCAACCACTCCCTCTCACCCAACCACTCCCTCTCACCCAACCACTCCCTTACACCCAACCACTCCCTCTCACCCAACCACTCCCTCTCACCCAACCACTCCCTTACACCCAACCATTCCCTCTCACCCAACCACTCTCTCACCCAACCACTCCCTCTCACCCAACCACTCCCTCTCACATGTTTGTTTACTTTAGCAGATTCTTGTACTCGTCTAAACGTTTATTGTTAATCTCTTCAATAAATGTATAAATACTGGTAAAAAAAATACTGTTAGCTGCAATAACACAAAATCAGTTATAAACATACGCCTACATTTAGCTCTCCGGAGAGCGAAACGTTGCTCTTGTGTCCTGTTGCTTTTATAATTATTATTGTCATGAACGTCAGCACAGTGGCACCCATACCCACCTTCCAAGGTTTTTGATCAAAGGAATTGGCGCTACCTTACCCTTGGTATCTCGAGCGGATTGCCTACCATGTCCCAGGCTCTGTGACTTACGGGCTTAGCGCTTCCAAATGAATGTAGTAATGTAGCCGTCGGTTATAGCAACTTTCTCTTCACGGTAAAATTATATTAAGATCATCCCCCATAAGCTGCACCACCACCATCATGGCATCATGTACTATGTTCCTAACGACCGCCATTTTTAATATCTACCATAACTCGTATCTACTACATTCCAATATCTGTTATCTATCATAACCCCCGGTAATCCTCCATTGCCTCGTAGCATAATGGAATCCCTACTATCTCCGAAAATCACGTATCCTATTTTCTACTGCAATCCGTTATTTACCATGACCCTATAATCTACTATAATTATAATCTACCTCGATTCCTGGTATGAACACTGATTACCACAATCCTTATCTACCATGCCCTTATAATGTACCCCAGTAATCTACCATGACTAATTTACCCCAATAATCATGATCCTATAATCTACCCCAATTATCTACTCTGACCCTATACAGTAAGCTACAACTTTCCATTATCCACTATAACCCAGACATCTACCATGATCCTATAATCTACCATAATCCGTTTTGTATAACAGTGGTAGAATATACCGCCAGATATGTGTTAATAATACATAAAATGCAGTACTTCAACAATTCTCGGTAATCTACCATTATTCCGTGATCTACCACTATCCTTGTTGTCTACCATAACTCCCGTTACTTGTTTGCCAGTAGCAGATACTCACGTGTATGGGAATATCCTGTATCCGACCTTGTCTCCTTGTTTCATGGCCCACAGCGCCGATCCTGTGAACATCACGGCCATGGCCAGCAGTCCGTAGATCAGTATGCCCCACCTGGGGATGGAATGCGGAGTTCAGTATTAAAGCCGAGAAATCGTGCTGGTTTGTCAACCTCGAGAATACTTTTAAGTCGTAAATATTAGTATAGCAGATGTTTCGCCCTGTTCCCTATCTTGGTTGGCCAGTGTGAGCCTTGCCCCTTTCGCTTTAAACAACAGGTGAGGACTAACGCTCACCTCTTAATAAATTTTATGTTAAGTTTTAATTCTACCACGACCCTTCTTGTATATGTTTAGTAAAACTAGCAGTGGAATAAACCACAATTGGAAATTATAATGCTTGCTACAAACATGTTACGAGACTTGTGTGTACTGGCATACTGTGATGTGAAGACGTACGCAACACCAAACACATTTATTAAGCGATGTTTAGTCCACTGGGGGATTACCAATAGACCTCTGGTTGTCTTCAAGAAGGCGCTGGACAGACACCTAAAGTCACTACCTGACCAGCCGGGCTGTGGTTCGTACGTTGGTTTGTGTGCGGCTAACAGTAACAGCCTGGTTGATCAGGCCCTGATCCACCGCGAGGCCTGGTCACGGACCAGTCCGCGGGGGCGTTGACCCCCGGAACCCTCTTCAGGTACATTGCAGGTATTTCACAAGGCCTCAAATGGACGAAACCTCTCCTGGTAATTGTCCTGTGTTTTGCATACGCATTTCTCTTATTTATACATAGAACTGTTTCTTGTCAATTGATGCAAAAGTGTTCATGAATAGATTTAACTGGCGAGCTTTAAAGATAAGATCATACGTCAATAATTATATAAAGTATTTTGTTACTACAGCAAACATGCTACAAGAAGTGTTGAACTCGTGTACCAGAGGATTAAACTAGACAATTATTGGGAGAGATTGGCATCCTTCAGGGCCATTTGCTCCTTGGAATTGTTTAACTGATCATATTTAAATGTATGTGTATAGTTATAGAGATGCGCGTATTAATAAGAATGGATATATTGGAACTAGTTTTGATTGAAGTAAGCTACGAAAGGATAGTAATGTGTTGATATGTACTATACCATACACACCCCTCAAGGGAGGTTCCTTCACGTTGGTGAGGGGTTCTTCATCTAGGGAATTGAATCTGCGCTCCAGTTCCCTGAATTGAGCCTGAATACCTTCCATCCCCCCCCCCACATGCGCTGTATAATCCTGCGGGTTTAGCGCTCCCCCATGATTATAATTCTAGCATACACAAGACTACAGTACATTACGTTTCTTCCCAAAATTCAGAAAAATAAAGGATGCAAACAGTAGAGGCTCCATATATATATATATATATATATATATATATATATATATATATATATATATATATATATATATATATATATATATATATATACGAGAGGCGGAGGGAAGGCACTTTTTTTTTTAATTAAAAATTTGATACATAAGCATTGTGCTTCTACCCTATTCTATGATAGTTACGCAGTGAGAACAGAGCTAAATGTTTCCCATGTGACAATCCATTATGCAGGATGGTGTTTATACAAGGTGTTGAAATATGTCATCCTGAGCTGGAGGACTTCAGTAGGACATACTAGTCAAGTATTCCAGTAAGGGTTTATCACTACAGCATCTTCAGAGGTTTCGTTCCAGCAGGGCAGGAGTTACTATCACTTGTCCTTGTGGGTTTAGCGCTTAGTATTTATTATAATAGTATCGATTATAAAATGCGGCTGTTGTGAGGCTCCTCTTGATAATGTTATTAACCTCTTCATGGCTTGCAATCTTCCTCGGATTTACGACCACAAGACCATGGTACCCGAATCAGTCTGCTGCTTCACTGCCACAAATACATCTGTGTTCGGCGAAAATAGGGGCGGCAAGTCGAAGGGCAAAGGGAGAATTGAAGGTTAGAGAGGTGTATAGGGAGGGAGAGAGAATGGTGGAAGGAGGAACTGACGGGAGGGGCAAGTCTGATTCCCAAGAAAATCCCTCATTTTCTGTATGAGGGAAAGCTAATCACATACACAGCAAAAATAGAATTTCCCCTGTGTATGGAACAAGTTATCTTGAGAGGGCGCTGGGGAGGGTCGGGGAGGGCGCTGGGGAGGGTCGGGGAGGGCGCTGGGGAGGGTCGGGGAGGGCGCGGATGTGGTGGTAGGGGAGGCAGTGTTCCCAGTATATAACTGGAAGGGACTATGGGGTGGGTTGCGACGTTTGGGGCTGAAAACGAGGGTGCGAGAGGTAGTATATAGGTTTTTGCATGGGGCAGTAGCGTCGAGGGCAGTGTTATATAAAATGGGGTTTGCAGTGACGCCAATTTGTGATAGGTGCGGTGGGGAGGATACTGCATACCGCTGTATACTTTTGCGAATGCTTGGGGAGATTAAGGGAATGGTTGGGAGGGGTGATCCGTTTGATGGGGGTGGGAGGAATCAATGCTTTGAGGGTGCTGAGTTTAGATATTGGAGGGGTGCGTGAGGATGTAAGGAGGGTTTTCATGTATGTGGCAGTTGATTACGTGAATGTATCATGGATTTTGCGGGGAGGAACAGGGGGGAGTCCGTTTAAAGGCCATGGCTGCTTCAATTTTAGAACGAAATGCAGGAACAGGTTTTTATATGGTGAAGGGTGGGATAGGTTTTTTTCCACAGTTACAAAAGTATGACAGTGGGCAGACTTTTAGAGGTGGGAGGAGAGGTAGGGAGAGGAGGGTGCAGTTGAGAAGTGACTGGTCTCTCAGGGGGAGGGGAGTTTTGGGGTGTTTGTGGGGAGTACGTGTTTTCTCATAGTGCTAGAGAATGGATGGTTTTGTGTGTGTGTGGGGGGGGGGGTTATGATGGAGGACTTACCTGTATGCCCTGGTTTTGGGGCGACAGGTGTTGACTTTTTGAACTTGAAAGTTTATGGTTTGCATGTGTATGATACTGGTTAAAGGACTTCTGACGGGGGGGGGGGAGGGTTTAACGAGGGGTTTCTGGGCAATATAGAGGTGGCTTTCATATGACACAGTGGAGGATATAGCAAGATAGTTTTCGAATATGACTCCTGGATATGGAGAATTTTTAATTACCATAATGTGATGACATGTAGCAAGAATTGTTGGAAATGTAAGTCTCAAGTGTGTAATGCCTATGTCGGGTTAAGAATGTAATGTCATTATTTATACATTATGTATAGGATTGCAATTACGTAGAATCCAGTATTGTGTAGTATAGGCCTAAGAGTAACACACTTTGTGTGTTAAAAGACAATGCATCTAAGGTAGTATGAACATATGAGGTGAAGATATCATTTTATGGCTGTATTGAAGCAAAGTAGGTTAATGTTTATTGTTTACCTGTGTTAAGAATCCTGGACCACTGATCAATGTAGCATTAAGTACGAGCACAGGGTGGGAGAGGGTAGGGAGTGGACTTACCACTAAGTTAGAGCACCATGGCAGTTAAAGTTGGGGTAGCTCAAGTAATACTGTGTAATGTTTACAGGCACAAGTCAGTACGATGAGGATGTATAATTTTTTAAATGTCTGCCCTATGTGTAGGGTAAGTGTTAGCAGGTCAATACGTAATGTGCTGCCACGATGTATTAATGGTATGTATGACCCGGTTGGGGGAATCATATCAGGATAATTTTGTCTGTGTAATTCTTTTATTTTGTTGCATAAGACTGGGTCATGGTATAGGAGGTAGGTCTACTACCTTGATGAGCTTGATAGTGTTGCTACAATGGTGTGAGACGTAATGGGAGCTTTAAGACGTTCTGCGAACACTTTGGCTTAATATTTGTTTGTATATATATGTTATGTATACCTTACTGTATGATAGGGTACTTCTTATGTCTTATAACATGGGTAGGGGATTTAAGACACAGTTATCAAAGAGTATCATTTTGAGAAGGAAGAATTACGAAGCATGAATATGATTTTGTGGAATAATCAGGGGAGGGGGTATATAGAATGACACTGGCGAGTCACTGATGTATAGAGACATCAGAAACATTTGTAAAGCTGGGCATTATGGTCTGTATAAGTTATATGTTGTAAAGCAGCATTGTGTATTGTAATATATTAGGGGTATATACAAGGCTTGTTCCTTTGTTGGTGATCGTAAAATTGATTCCTTTGGGATGATATGCTAATTATATTTAAGTTTATTATTAAGTTTGTTGTGTATTTAATCATTAGTATGACTTATGAACAGATCGTTTCATATTTGTATAACATTTCTATGTTTCATGTATGTTCAGTTTTTTAAATAAAATATAAAAAAAAAAATTCTTGAAAGAGAGAGAGCAATTTGCAAGTAATAGTAACTCCAGTTCTGCTGGAACGAAACCTCTGAATCTCCCATAGCTGATGACCCCTTGCTGTAATACTTTACCTGTACCCTCGATGGATCAGAGGACTTTGTCTAGAAGCTGCGTTATTTGGGGGCGCTGAGGAGATCATAGAGGCTTCTTCCCCATTGCACTACCCCCTTTTGGCATCGCCATAGAATGCACATATATAAACACGTCTGCAAAACTGAATATTAGGTTCACCACTCAGTCGTGAAAGAAATGGCGAAAGAATCAACCTATTAAAATTAAATTGGGTTTGTCATACGAGTATTACTGGAAAACGTTTCCCCCATCCACTAACACTTAGAGATCGCCTACTTTCGTAGTCAATAAGTCTGTTAATCTCATCAGGATTACGAATATGTTCTATAAAAATAATGGGGGTTTATAGGGCCGCTGACAACTTACGCCGTGTCCAACCTTTACACATTATTCTCGACAAGTCTGGCTAGAGGATAGTTTGATAGAAGATATGGGACTCTTTAAGGAATTGTTCGATGCCAATGAAGGGCTCTTGATTCAGAGTATTAAAGCTATTCTAACATTCCTTGGACTGAACCTGTGAAATGAAATGCTTGAACGATATTCGATAGCATAACTGAGATTGTTCGAGTCTGTCGCATACACTTCTCAGTACAAGTTCGTGCATCGTTACATCCAACATGGCTGCCATGTGTAAAAAGGTTACGTAATTGCACAAACTCTTTACCAGTTTCCGAAATTTCCGATGCTGAGAGATATCAGACATAGATGTAAATGGTATACCTATGACTGATGTCTCAGACCCAGTATAATAAAGGTGTATATATTATTCTGAAGTCTCAGATCAGAGACAGGATGGTATATATCGTAATGGTAACAGGAATAGGATGTATATTATCAGGGTTCCTCTTGCTAGAGGCGTCATTTGTTATCAGTGATCAAGTCCACCAGCTTCCGTGTAAAAGATTGTATAGAAAGCCTGGAGAATGAGAGGTAATCAGGTTTGATCCGAAGAAGAGAAGGGTACATCCAGTTCCTTGGATTAAGAGCTCTCCGTCAACATCAAAGCTTACCCGTGAAGAGTCGGAAAAAGGTTAAGAATGGCTCGAGGTTTACCTTCAGTAAAACGTGGAGAGTGAAAGAGATGGAGGAGGGGGAGGGTAGGAATGAGAGGAGGGAGGAAAGAAGAAAGATCTGGCTTTCGTGGTCATCTATCACTTTTTTCAGGGAAAGAGATGGAAGAGAGGGAAAAGAGGGAGGGCGGAAGAGCTACAACAGTTTATTTCACCTAGACACTTAGCTAAATCCTCTGGATTGTCCCTAATTAAACCGTTACTGTGCCGAATAATTTGCTACCCTTTATTGTTGCATTTTATCAAGCACTAAATCCGTGTGGGTTCATCCAGGATATTGGTGGTCTAACCTTTAAAAGTATAACTTGCTGGTGCATGCCTCTGGTATCCCTCATAGGCATTACACTGAGATTTTTGTTTTCGTTTGGCGTGCCACCAGCTGAATGACCCATACAGTTTCAGCGCATGTTGTTTACAATAATTGCCGGGTTTTCCTGGGATCAGCCTGGTAAAGGTTGTCTTAGTGCAGAATACAATTTCATGTTTTTCATGAATTATAATTGACCTGGTGAAGTGTGGTCCTGATGACGAATATTAATAAGTGATGTACCTAACGAACATTGTGAAGCACAAGAGATGCCAAGAAAAAATACGAGAATGACCAATGAATAAAATTGTAGATAGAAAGGAGGCTGGATGCATACGCGGATAGACACGACAGATACGTACAAATACTTGATGCTCTCTAGCCAGATGGCAGCTCTGCGGTAGATGGTGCCTTCACCCCCAGGTGGTCCCTCCTCGGTGCTGAAGAATGACCAGTTGGTCTTTGAAACGCAAGACTTGCATGAGCAGTTGGAGTCGGTGGTGCTGCTGTCGGAGGAGCGGCGGCGGCGGCGTCGGTAATGTCGTAGAGTCCGCACCATGTCGAAATCATCCTCTGAGTCTGGCAACATGTGAGCTGCTCGCGTCGACACGCTCGACAGGTCGGAGTCGGTGTCTGTGTCGTCGTCTGTGGTCTGTGTGGTGCAGCTGGAGTCGTCTGCAACGACGGAAATCAAATACATCTTTTCAGACGATGCTGTTGGTATTTAATTTTTTAAGTATCCCCTCAATGGAGATTTCTTGATGTTGATGAGGGTCTCTTAATCCATAATATAATAACATAATATCTTTATTTACTACAAGTACATGGTATACATGCCTAGCTGACATCAATGACATACTACTATATAGTAAGTCCCTTGTTATGCAGAGCATTTCGGGCAAATTAGGTCAGTGTCCCAGGATGCGACCCACGCCAGTCAACTAACTCCCAGGTACCCATTTACTGATGAGTGAACATAGACAACAGGTGTAAAGAAACATGCCCAATGTTTCTACCTTGGCTGGGAATCGAACCCAGACCCTCGCCGTGTGAAGCGAGAGCTTTAGCCACCAGGCCACTAGAATTGGATTAGTCCTTCTATTCCTTGGACCCTTACAAATTTAGCTCTTCCCCTAAATATAATACTAATTTTCACCTGCCAAAATTGATCTTTACTCCTTTTGGTCTTCTCTTTCACCGTGACCTCGACCAGAACAACACTTGTATTTCATTAACCAATAAACCCGTGTAGAGCATTTAGTGCATGGAGTGGTGGAGATTCAATCCTCCGTCCGCTGATAATATCTTTAATTCTACAAGTACATGTACATGGTATACAGGCCTAGCCGATATAAGTGTCATACTACTGTTTAGAAAGCTGCTTGTTATGCAGAGCATTTCGGGCAAATTAGGTCAATTTTGCCCCGGGATGAGACCCACACCAGTCAACTAACACCCAGGTATCCATTTTTACTGATGGGTGAACATGGACGACTGGTGTAAGGAAACACGCCCAATGCTTTCACCTTTGCCGGGAAACGAACCCGAACCTCAGCGTGTGAAGCGAGAACTTTTGCCACCAGGCCACGGGCCACCGTAATCGAAACTCCTTAGTGGAATCCTGGAGACCATAACTCCTACCTATCTGTAAACATTCATCTGATTATTATACACACACATACGTTTAGGATACATATCCATGCCTAGTACCTTGGTTCGTACCTGTACCTGGCCCTCTATGGGTTACGTTGATCACAACAGCTTCTTGGCTGGGCATGTAATTAGATCCTCCGTTCTGGTCATGATGCAACTCTTCTCTATCATCATCATCAGTGCCAGGAAGAATGTGGTCTCCTTCGTCGCTATTTGCACCAGTCAAGATGCAATGTTCCACCTTTTCTTCCGTGTTATGATCTTCTTTCACAGGTTCCTTAAGTCTGTCCTCTCTCAGATTACCCGTTTTCTCTTTCTTTCTGCTAGTCCCTTCTTCTTCATCCTTTATATTTGTGTCTTCCCTTCTAACCTCCTCCTCCATTCCTTTCCTTCTGACCTCATCCTGCTTCCTCCTGCCCTCTTTCATGTCCTTTCTGATGATTCCACCTGTTAGTTTCTCACTGCAGACCAAATCCTTATCCTCCCTTTTGACCTTCTTTCCCTCATCACCGCAAACTCTAATTCTATCATCTTTTCTGCCATCATTCTCGTCACAAGCACAAGACCTGAGTGGCACACACACACTGCCTGTATCAATGAAATTGTCCTCAAAGTCGTCCATATTGTCTGTTGTTGCCCTGGCTGTGATGTGATGATGACTTGCCTTACGATAATCACCTTAGAATAAGATGATATTCACATACTCGCCATAGAATGAAAGGAATGATGATGTCCGGAGGCGCTCTGCAGGAAGGCAGCAGCACGTTCACTTGTCTCTACAATAACTGGTGTCGGACATGCATCCTCGCACGATGTCTTCTCTAATTCTAGTATTTAAACGAATTACTTTCCCGATTAATTAATTTGATACCTATTAAGCACTAACAGTTCAACCGGTATATATTTCTCATGTTGCATTTTTAATAGAGACATGTGACTTTTAGATATCCGAAATTTATTTTTTCTTCAGTTGAACAGTCACATTTTGTTTATTTCGTACATCTTTTTCATTAAATTTTGTGTTTGAGAATAATAAATATTCACTAAATAATTTCCAATAGATAGCCACTGTAACCTTTGACTTTTCGTCTCAGTAACATTGTTTACGTTGTTTGTCCAGTGTTGTACATGGTCGTTGTAAAGTGTTGGTCACACAGGGGAGGGGGCGCCGGACACGAGTTTCCCAACACACACTGATGCATCGGCGCTCACAACCGAGGGAGGTACAGTGTGCCAGGGTGACTGTAACTTGTGGGAGGCAGTCTTGATACAGGATGTGGGACGCCAGCTTGGGTAGCACAGTGGGGTAAGCTTTATCATGTGTCATTCTTGCTTCCGTCAGTGGCCCCGGATGCGAAAGCGCGCTCGCGCTCGCGCAAAAGAGAGACATGATTATGATGTACTAATATTAATTATAACTGGTAGGGCAAGGATAAATACTTCTAATTCAAAGGACCATTGTTGTGGTTGAAGGAGGAATCAAAGGCCGATGTAACCCACGTTTGTTTATTCAGCCCCAACTCCACCCACCGTCATAATAGGTATACCTGGAGGGGGGTTCGGGGGTCAACGCCCCCGCGTCCCGGTCCGTGACCAGGCCTCGCGGTGGATCATGGCCTGATCCAAAGTATAAACATGATTCAAATATTAACTGTTATCGTCGGTTACAAGATTAACACTAACTGCTATCGCTTCTCAGTGCCCAGCAACCCAGGGCAAGAGAACACAACTGGAAGCTGCAGACACACTGAGTCATAATGTTAGTACTTTTTTAAATATTAAGACCTTTGGTCCAAAGAAATGTATACAACTTCTTTCTTGGATCGAAAATGATTTAATCCTAATATTATGGCACTGTATGACCCCTATGGGTTTAGAGCTCCCCTATGAATGTAATAATTTATTCTTAGGATGGAAGAAAGGGAGTATGAGTTAGATATGGAATTGTCAGAGACAAATTAGCTACACAGTTTCAAGAGTAGATACGACAATATTTAAGAAGTCAGGAGCTGAGACTATCCCCGCAAACACAAAGAGTATTATACAGTGGAATGCTAAATTTAGAGAGCATCCATCGAGACAACTACAAAAAAGTTCCAGTGGAAAGAAAGACTGCTAGAAGCTATACTTTAGTGACCTTGTAAGGAGGTAAAAACGAAGGGAAAAAGAGAATATAGTGACAACTCTACATCAGATAAACTGTCAAAGTCTGCAAGAGAGAACCAAAGTTTAATATCCTAACAGTGGGTGGAGGCTTTTGTACAAGCAGTTAGGATATCAATAATCTATCAAAAAAATTGTAGGGGTACACTTTCATACTTGTAGCATGTACTGCAGTTCCTTGCACGACCGATGTGTTTTCTTGTACAGAATATTCCAGTAGGTATTGGGGTTAGTGTTCTAGTACATTTCGACCTGGATGAGACCTACAACGGTGTTAACACACAGCCACTTGTTTTACTGTTAGGTGGGCAAGGGCAACATGGGTGTAACCGTGTAATGAAACTTTCCCAAATGTTACTCTGTTCTAGGAAATCGAGACTGTCTGACTTTTTTGGGTTATCCTAGGCTCTCTACACATTTGCTGCTATGTATGATAATCTTATGTATTTGTGTATACCTGAATAAACTTACTTGCCATCGTGAGTTGAATGCTCTCACTAGCGAGCTATGCGACACCCCAGCTGAGGGGCTACTTTTCCTGGTGGGGATGATGGAAGCTCCAGAGGAAGTCTCCACTGAAGTTGGTACCAACCTCTAGTGATGAAATAAACTAATTTTTCAATAGGTGAGGTATCCTAGTCAGGCTGCCTATTACTATTTATGGGAAGGCAGAGCCTGCGGTTCATTTGACCAAGATAATACCAGGAGAAAAGGTAGACTGCTGGTGAACAGTCTCCAAGACTGCAATGCCTCAACATGCCCCAATGAGACAATCACCCGTGCAGTTGGCTACTAGGAGATAAAAACTTTACTATACCCATGACTAGGCATGTATGACCACATGTATGACCAGCACTGGAGGACTCGTGTTACAGGGAGGCGCAAATGGGAAAGTTGGCGGAGGTCAAGTGCTATGATCAAAGTACCTAGGGTGTGTCCCTTTCTCCAGGTGGGGAATCCCACCACAGCTTTGTGAAACAAGACAGATGTGATCGTTGAAGTCGGTTGCTCTGTCGGTAAATGATCAAATTAGATTGGTGGAACCGGTTGCCACTCAGGAATGTATGCAATCTGAAGACTGCACAAGAGTTAACCCAGTTCCTCTTTGACAGTTCTTGTAGGGGATTCTGAAGGAAAGGTACAAAGGGTGGTGGCTGAATGTGGGAGGGTATGTAAAAGAAGGAAATTAAAAGTGAACATGGAAAAAAATCAAGGTGATGAGGGTAACAAAAACTCTAGGCAATGACAGAATATCAGACTGGAAGGAGGGAATATGGAAGTAATGTGTTAAGATATTTGGGAGTGGACATGTCAGGAGATAAGTCTATAAAAGGTGAGGTGAACCATATAATAGATGATGGTGAAAAGGTGGGTGTTGTGTTGAAATATTTATAAAAGGAAAATTAATTTATGGAGGCTCAGCGCTGTATGACCCTTATGGGTATAGCAGTTATGTTTATAATATCATCTATGGAGGCCAAAGGGGAATGTACCAGAGTATAGTGGTACCAACACTTTTATATGAGTGTGAGATGGGTTTTGAACGCTGTAGCAAAAACGCTTGTGGCAGCCATGTCATGTTAAAGCAATGTGTGATACATCATGTAGAGAACTTGGAGTGTAGAAATTAAAAGGTCAATGTGGGGTGACTTGTACATGCCCAATGTGGGGTGACTTGTACATGCCCAATGTGGGGTGACCTGTACATGCCCAATGTGGGGTGACCCTGTACATGCCCAATGTGGGGTGACCCTGTACATGCCCAATGTGGGGTGACCCTGTCACATGCCCTACATCATGTGGGGTGACCCTGTACATGTGACCCACATGAGTGGGTGACCCTGTACATGCCCAATGTGGGGTGACCCTGTACATGCCCAATGTGGGTGACCCTGTACATGCCCAATGTGGGGTGACCCTGTACATGCCCAATGTGGGTGACCCTGTACATGCCCAATGTGGGGTGACCCTACATGCCCATGGGGTGACCCTGATGCAGGGGTGACCCTGTACATGCCCAATGTGGGGTGACCCTGTACATGCCCAATGTGGGGTGACCCTGTACATGCCCAATGATGGGGTGACCCTGTACATGCCCAATTGTGAGGGTGACCCTGTACATGCCCAATGTGGGGTGACCCTGTACATGCCCAATGTGGGGTGACCCTGTACATGCCCAATGTGGGGTGACCCTGTACATGCCCAATGTGGGGTGACCCTGTACATGCCCAATGTGGGGTGACCCTGTACATGCCCAATGTGGGGTGACCCTGTACATGCCCAATGTGGGGTGAACCCTGTACATGCCCAATGTGGGGTGACCCTGTACATGCCCAATGTGGGGTGACCCTGTACATGCCCAATGTGGGGTGACCCTGTACATGCCCAATGTGGGGTGACCCTGTACATAGCCCTTAATGATGGGGTGACCCTGTACATGCCCAATGTGGGTGACCCTGTACATGCCCAATGTGGGGCTGACCCTGTGACATGCCCAATGTGGGTGACCCTGTACATGCCCACATGCCCTGGGGTGACCCTGTACATGCCCAATGTGGGTGACCCTGACATGCCCAAGTGTCCCACTGGCAGTCTCCTGAGAATTCCAGGGTCAACGCCCACGTGACAGCCTCCTGTTGACAGGCCATCAACCAGGCTGTTACTGCTGGCCGCACGCAGTCCAACGTACGAACCACAGCCCGGCTGGTCAGGTACCGACTTTAGGTGCCTGTCCAGTGCCTGCTTGAAGACAGCCAGGGATTTGTTGGTAATCCCCCTGATGTATGCTGGGAGGCAGTTGAACAATCTTGGGCCCCTGACACTTATTGTGTTGTCCCTCAACGTGCTAGTGGCACCCCTGCTCTTCATTGGGGGGATGTTACATCGCCTGCCGAGTCTTTTCCTTTCGTAGGGAGTGATTTTTGTGTGCAAGTTTGGTACTAAGCCCTCGAGAATTTTCCATGTGTATATAATGTATCTCTCCCGCCTGTGGGGTGACCCTGTACATGCCCAATGTGGGGTGACCCTGTACATGCCCAATGTGGGGTGACCCTGTACATGCCCAATGTGGGGTGACCCTGTACATGCCCAATGTGGGGTGACCCTGTACATGCCCAATGTGGGGTGACCCTGTACATGCCCAATGTGGGGTGACCCTGTACATGCCCAATGTGGGGTGACCCTGTACATGCCCAATGTGGGGTGACCCTGTACATGCCCAATGTGGGGTGACCCTGTACATGCCCAATGTGGGGTGACCCTGTACATGCCCAAACCACAGCTCAGAGAGCTGAGGTGGTTTGGGCATGGACAGGATGGGCAGGGATAAGTTGACAATGATGTATAGAAGGGAAAGGGATCATTCCAGGAATGATTGGAGGGAGGAGGTACAACAGGCTTTTAAGTTTTAGATGCTTGAACATCTAACAGGCATGTGTGAGCATGTTATATAAGAGTGAATGGATACAAGTAGCTTTTTAATGGATTTGCTATTATAATTGGGAGTAGGGTAGCTTTTATGAAGGGATTCAGGAAAACAAGGCAGGCAGACTGGAGTCGTGGAGGTAAGAAAAAACGGTGCCTGTGCTCAATGTTGTGGTCAGAGGGATTATTATTATAATCAAAAAGAAGCTCTAAACCACAGGGGTCATACAGCGGTCAGAGGGATAATATGGCTGTGTTGGATATATGGTGTCCTGTAGCTCACTCGCTAGCACACTAAGCTCTCACACTGAGATGCGGAGTTCGAGTCTCCAGTATGGCTGGAAAACATTAGGACGTGTTTCCATAAGACACCTGCTGTCCCTGTTCACCCATCAGTATAAAATGGGTACCTGGGTGTTAGTTGACTGGTGTGGGTTGCATCCTGGGACAAAATTGACCTAATTTGCCTGAAATGTTCTGCATAACAAGCAGCTTTCTATATAGTACTTTTAGAAATAAAGATATTATTATGTGGGGCAGTGGGCAACCAGCAGCAACAGCCTGGTTGACCAGGCAAGCACCAGGAGTAGAAAGACTCATGAAACTCATCAGAGGTAATTGGCATGCTTCTGAAAAAAAAAAAAATAGACCGAATGTTGGTGAACGTGTTTTCTTCTTTGGGTCATCATGCCTTGGTGGGATATCCCATAGTGTTTATATATTTATTATTATTGTTAGGGATGTGCCAGAGTATTGATATCTGTATCTGCATGATATCAGTATTGGTGAAAAAACCTGTCAATACCAACTGATGCTTTGAAAATATTTTATTACATGTGTGTTTAAAAATATTAAAATTAAGATTACCTCAATATTGTGAATATCTCTATCTGTCTCATTCTCTCTTTCTTGTCTCTATCTCTGTCTGTCTCTCATATACAGTAGTACCTCAGTACTCAAACAATTTGGTATTCAAACGCTTTGTTCGGTAAAAAAATCGCTTGGTAGTTGACCGTTTGCTCGGCACTCAACCAAACACGACCTGCTGCTGAGAAATACATCAGTGAGTTTAGTGACTATGTAGAGAGCTGAGGGTTTTATTCCCCATACAAAGAGGAGAATAGGACTAGAAAGTACTAAGTGGAATTGATAGAGTGGACAGGGACAGGGTTCAAGAGATGAGAATCAGGAGCACAAGGGCACATCTGGAAATTCAAAACACAGATAAGTCACTGGGATGTCAGGAAGTGGAACAATTTGGACAATGGAGTGGTAGTGGTGGAAGCAGGACACATACATAGCTTTAGAAGAGGTATGATAAGGCTCTCTAAGCCAAGAGTGAACCTAGTGAACCTACTCATCAATCCTTACTAGCCTGATAAGAAGGTCCAAAAAATTGTATTATGAGAACAGACTCCAGACCGTAAAAGGTGATATGAAAAAGACCTGGAAAACCCTATCTACAATTCTAGGAAATAAAAAGATATCCACGAACAATACCATCAAATTATCAAAAACAGACAAACCCCTACTCTCACCAACTGAGACAGCAAACAGACTTAATGTTTTCTTCTCCAACATAGGAAAGAATCTAGCGAGTAAAATCCCAAGCTCGAACACTCGTCCAACAGACTACCTCACCAACACCTACCCTGATACACTATTCCTAGCTCCTACCAACTCACTTGAAGTCTCGCTCATAATCAACACCCTTAAAAACAAAGCAGGAGACATAAACAGCTTACCACCCTTTATGTACAAAAAAGCTTCACACGTACTGTCACCAATTATAGCAGCATTATTCAATAAATCCATTGAATCTTCTACCTTCCCATCAATTCTCAAAATAGCTAGGGTCACCCCGATTCACAAAGGAGGTGACCAATCTGACTTGAACAATTATAGACCAATCTCAAATTTACCACTGCTTTCTAAAATCTTCGAAAAATTTATTCATAAACAGATCTATTCCTACCTCGTCTCACACAATGTACTAAACCCCGCACTTGAGAAGAAAGAAGTTCCGCTGGGAATCTTCATAGACCTACGCAAAGCATTTGATACAGTCGACCATGATTTATTGCTCACAAAATTAGCGTACTATGGTATTAGGGGGCACCCCCTCAACTACCTAAAGTCGTACCTTAGCAACAGAAGCCAGTACGTGTACACAAATGGAGAGAACTCTTCCACACAACAAATTACAGTCGGTGTCCCTCAAGGTAGTGTCCTGGGGCCACTCCTATTCCTCATTTACATAAACGACCTACTGAATGCATCACAACTACTCAAACCCATTTTATTTGCAGATGACACACCATATGTCTTCTCTCACCCAAATCCAGTCATACTAGCCAACACAGTTAATGCCGAATTACAGAAAATATCAACATGGATGACGACAAATAAGCTTACTCTCAATACGGACAAGACCTACTTCATTCAGTTTGGAAACAAAGCTACAAATGTTCCACTTAACATAATGCTAAATGGTTCACCCATCACAAGACTCACAGAGGTAAAATTCCTAGGAATCCACCTTGACAGTAGTCTTAAATTCCAAACACACATACAACAAATTTCCAAGAAAATCTCAGACAGTAGGTATATTATCTAAGATACGCTATTATGTGCCACAACCAGCTCTCATTGCACTATATCATTCTCTTATCTACCCTTATCTCACCTATGGAATCTGTGCATGGGGCTCAACAACATTAAATCACCTTAGACCACTCATAACCCAGCAAAAGGCTGCAGTCAGGATGATAACAAATTCCCACTCTAGACAGCATACTCCACCTATATTCAGAACCTTAAAATTACTCACCATAAAAAATATTCATACCTATTCATGTGCCTTCTACATACATAAAACTCTACATGCTAATATCAACCCTCCGCTCAAAATTCTCCTCAACAACTTTAATAGGTCCCACGACCATGACACAAGACACAGATCACTATATGACATACCCCGAGTCCATACTAACCAATGTAAAAATTCTATGCACATAAAGGGACCCAGAATCTGGAATTCATTACCAGTAAATATTAAGTTAACCTTGTCTGAAAATCAATTCAAGACTCTTCTCAAAAATCACCTACTCACCCTATACTAAATACTCATACTGTAACAAACTTTCAAACCCAATATTATTTTACTTAAGATAATCTCAATTTTATATGTCATCCTCCTTAACACTTGTTGCAATTTCATATCATCATATTGTCATTTAAAATATAGTATCGATCATTTTGTTAATTTGAAATAAAATATATAACTAGAAGAAACTCAATAAATTTTTCTAGTATTGTTATTATACTAGTATAGCATCAACATACTGTAACTTGAAATAAAATATACAACTAGATTAAACTCAACCAATTTCTCTTGTATTGTCTTTTAATCAATTTCTCTAGCATTAAGTACTTAGTGAATAAGTCTTTAGAATAAACTGCCCCTAATGCCATGGCATGCCAGTGGCTCTCCTTGCATTACAGTTTTATAATTGTAACTACCAATAACAGTGTACACTTGTAACATGCATCGAAATAAAAATATTATATTATTATTATTATTATATTATATTATTAGTAGTGGCCAGTGAAGAGGCAGGGCCAGGAGCAGAGGCTTGATCCGTCACCACATATGAGGACATATAGCCGGGTATACATACAAGCCCACAGATACACACATAGGATGTAAATGGTTTAGAAAACCGACAGGTTAAAAGAATTAGACACTTGCAACATTTGGGAATCTTAATTGTGGAAACATTTTGTGTGAGGGGCTTAGACATCCAGCAGGCTTGTGTGAGCATGCTAGGAGTGAGTGGAGGCAAGTGGTCTTTATGACTTGACATGCTGTTGGGGTGTGAGCAAGATAACATTTATGAAGGGATTCAGAGAAACCGGTTAGCCAGACTTGAGTTCTGGAGATGGAAAGTTCAGGGCCTGTACTGGAGAGTATACCTGGAGAGGGTTTTGGGGGCCAATGCCCCTGCAGCCTGGTCTGTGACCAGGCCTTGCAGTGGATCAGGGCCTGATCAACCAGGCTGTTACTACTTTCTGCACACAAACTGACATGTGAACCACAGCCCAGCTGGTCAGGTACTGACTTTAGGTGCCTGTCCAGTGCCTTCTTGAAGATAGCCAGGGGTCTATTGGTAAACCCCCTTATGTATGCTGGGAGGTAGTTGAACAGTCTTGGGCCCCTTACACTTACTGTGTTGTCTCTTAGCGTACTCGTGGCACCCCTGCTTTTCATTGGGGGATGTTGCACTGCCTGCAAAGTCTTTTGCTTTCGCAGGGAGTGATTTTCTTGTGCAAATTTGGTGCTAATCCCTCTAGGATTTTTCAAGTGTATATTATCATGTATATCTTTCTCGTCTGCATTCCAGGGAATACAAGTCAAGGAACTTCAACCGTTCCCAGTAATTTAGGTGTTTTATCATGCTTAATGTGCCATGAAGGTTCTCTGTACATTCTCCAGGTCAGCAATTTCACCTGCCTTGAAAGGTGCCATTAGTGTACTCTGAAGGAGAGGTGGAGATATGTTCCAGTTTTTGAAATGTAGTATTACATGACTCTGGCAAGACAGTGATGGAGTGAGTGATGATGAAAGTGGTTCATCTTTTTTGGGTCACCCTGCATTAGTGGGAAACGGTTGGTTAAAAAATGAGCATCAAAATTAGCAGATACCCACCGATACCAATACTTTGTCACATCCCTATTATTATGCAATGTGTAAATTATAATTCAACAGATTTCATAATGGCATATGAAAACTTATAAAGTTAATAAAACAGCCCCTTCCCGTATTTCTGTCAAACTTTATTGTTTCTTGAACACAAAGAACTTGCACATACAACTGCTTTGAAGGTTAGGAATGAACAGAATACAAACATGTCAGCAGAATTTGCCGCAGAAGTAAGGAAGAAGCTCCAGGATTGTCGATACTCTTAGGGTTCACCATCAATCACTTGAAATAAAATAATAAATCTCTGAAGTGTAAAGCCAAATGCAATACAGGAAGCTCCTGGGGCCTATTTTTCCTATGGAGGCTAGCTAGGTAGTTCTCTGCCACTGCTGGTTCCAGGATGCAAAGTACACTGCTTATGGCTTAAAGTAAAATATATTCACCACTCTCAAGATTGATCACATCCTGTGTAGCTGCTAATATATCGACCTTGACGTGAGGCTCTTAATGCCAGCATTCATATTGGTTTTCTAGTCTTTCCTATAACTGGCATCAAACTGATCAGTAGCTGGCCTCCAACTACCTGCGACTGGAGGGAGGGGTAAGAGATATGACTAGGAAAAAGCTACAATTTACAGCTGTTGCATTGGGGGTCGCTACGAGTCATATCAACCTGTCAGCTTGAACAGAGTCATAGGACATCATCTAATGCAAATAGAATAACTGTTACAATATGAAGCTTAAAAAAATTAAGAATTATTTACCTGCAATTACTCAGGTTGGCAGAATTGACATGGTAATGAACTTAAAATTGGTGTGATCTCAACTAAATCCCAAATCATAGCAATATGATATAAACAAAATCGCTATAAAATTCATATTTAAAAACATTGAGTATTAGCAAAGAAAGCCCAACAGTCTTCCGGATGTATCTAAATTCATCATACATACAAGTAAAGAAAATGAAAGTACGGGACACAGTTACAATACTGTATTGAAAAAGATCTGTGTTTAAGAAAATGCCTGCAGAATCATATATACAAAAAAGTTGATACATAGGATCTTAGGGGGCAGAGCCAGGGATAATTGTTACCAGTAACTTTGGAATTGAATATCTAATTTCCTTAAATCTAAACCCCCAAGTTCCCTTGCTTCACTGACACTATGATGCACACATTGGCACCTCCATTTCATCAGCAAATTAAAAACAAATCACATTCCATGTTCGAACAATTAATGAGTTCAAAATTGGAGATCTCATACCTTACCAACTAAAAATATAAAATATTTCTTGACTATTTTACAAACTTTATACAACATTATAGTACACAACATATGCTCTTCTAGCAATGCATCGGCTCAATAAATAAAAATGATATAAAACAATTACGCTATGCTGTCCTCCGTGCTCAAGGCATTTACAGATTTCTTTGTGACTTTCAAGTGGTAAACTAAAGAGAAAGACTGAAAGCCGACTCCAAAAGCCCCTCTTCTTACATCTTTCAGCACACGCACAAAAAAATTTTTTTTTGATTCTGCCTTCTCAAAAGTTTACACCAAGGTTGCGAAGAGTATGTATGTGTATTGGATATAACTGTCTAGCTGTATATAGCATACACAGAATTTCCATTGTAGTTTCCCACACTTATGGGAAGTTGCCGGAGAATATGCCGCTGATTATGATAGTAATGGTAATAGAAGACACACAAAGTAATTGTGAGACTACATCAGTAAGAAAATAAGACACGTCTCTTGAGGTCTGTCAGGGAATTTGCCACAAAGCAAAACAACAGCTGTGATAGCATTTGGACTTGCCAAGGGGAAGGCTCGAACTGCCAACAGTGACCTAGCCTCTTATATTTTTAACCAAACACACCTTGCCATGACATAAAATAATATCTTTGCACCCAAGGAAAATTATCTGTGCTCCACAAGTATATAATGTAGAAATATCAGTCAAACTGTCAATAGCACACTAAAAACATTGTCCTCCTGTTTGGCAACCTTCCTCCAAAAAGCCCTAATGCTTCCACCACGCTGCCCTGGACGATTGCTTGATTCTCGGAACTGTCAATGAGGCAGTGAAAGTGGTCGCCCTGAGGCTTCATCAGAAAAAAATATTCCCTGTAACAAAAGGACTAAAAGCAAATAACTACACATACTCGTGACAAAAGATGCAGCAACTTAAATTTGCAAATCGAAGACCACTTTTTGAAAGCTACTTGAAATGATTGGCTAAAACTTTATGCAAGCTGAATTACATATTAATAGGAACAATTCTAGTGGCAAACACCCTGACAAGGAACCATAACTGAGAGGGTGTGGAATGTGAAGACCAGTGGCCCACTCTGGCACAAGGGTTGTGGACCACTTTGCCACATTATCTCCCTCCCCTTTCCAAAATACAAGAATCCAAAATTATCACACACGGAACTTCCCTAGGAATACTCACTCCTTCCTTCCTCCTTCTTTGGGACTTACATTCTAAGTTTGTTCTTCTATTATTATTATGAAGCTGACGTATGAAAATACCTACCTACACACAGTCAAGGATGTTTTTTGATTGTTACTCATTACTTTATAGTAACAACACAGCAAGTTACACATTTCTTATGTCAGTGAGTTGTATTGCTTGGTGCTTTTGTAGAAATTCCTATATCCTAAATAAGATCTACAAAATTTTGATTATCTAGTCATCACACATGTTCCCAAAAACATAGGCTTTTGCTAACAATATTACAAAGGATACACAAACATGCACTTGGTATTCACAAATCATTTGACGAATCATAAATAAATTGTTTTGTAATTAAAGTTGTAATGTTACATCAAAGGATACAACAGTGTGACTAAATCAAGCTACAATATGGTCCGATGATACTGAAACACATCATTACACAAAAAACTAATAAATTTATGCAAGTACACTGTAATCCTGTGGAGAACAAAATAAATAAATAAAAAGAGGACAGTGCAGGACACCATGGGATGACTGGACAGACACTGAAAGGGTAGTTCGACACTCTTGCTGTGTTAGTGAATGGAAGAGTGTATGTAGCTTTTAAGCTTAGATTATAAGCATTGATTAAAGAAATCTTCACTCTACTAAAGTGAGATATCTGAATACTGTACTGTACTTTGTCAAAAAAAAAAAAAAACTTTTTACGTAATTCATTGCAATCAAAATTATACTTCTCCAAACACAATCATCAAATTTACTGACACCCAGCCATTTACCAGCACTGCATTATCTGACTTAGGTAACGACAAGGTAGTGTAACTACAGCAGTTGGGTCCTGCGGGAGGGAGGGAGGAAAGGGAGCGGGGAATGGCCGGATGTTCACATGATGGGATAAGTGATATGTGCGTCAGGAGGGAGGTTCTCTCTTTTCTTGGCAATTTTCTAGTTTGCAATGTCTTTCAAGTCCTCCAAGGATTGAAAGAATCCCCCTAATAAGCCGCTTTTGAAGTTAAGCTTTTTTTGCACAGAGCTCTTTCTTTGCTGGCCTGTGTTCACCCAGTATTTTTCTGATTTATCCAGCTAGTGTGCATGAGCAATTTTTAATACACACTACACTGCAGTTCACCACAGACAGGCAACTTAGTCTCTCAGTAGATAGTGAGACGCTGGCAGAAGCTTAAACAGGAAACAGTCTCCGAGAGTTCATCAAAGGGTAGAAAGGACAACACCAATACTAGACTTTGGCAGAATAAGGTCTGGCAGCAAATGGAATATCAACAATTACACTAAGGGTCAAATCTCAGGAGTGAGTGTACAATGCACGGACGTGACAGGCAAGCTTATCAACCCTCCACAGACATGATTGTGGAAGCTACTCACAGCTGTTTGTTCCATCGCCAGCCCACACACGTGCACCACAATTCTGTCTCCAACACACCATTGGCCATGAAAATATCACAAGAAGGAGAGGGTGGGGGCACTTCAAAAATGTTAAATAGTCATTTGCTGCTCAGAGGCATGCTTCCCCATATATAATTCATACTCTAGGATGCAGGGTATTCTTGAGCTACAGTATTTTGGAAAAAAATCTTGTCTTTGTTATGGACAATTTTCACTTTATTGCATTTAAATAACATAAAAAATGCACTTTATACCCTGCCCTGAACAAATCTTAGTGTCTTTCCCTCTTTCATTATCACATTTTCACATAGACGATGATGGCCTTCAGGTCCAACTTGACGCACCAGTGGACATCACATTCATTCTGGACCTGGACATTAGCCCACCTGACTACTTTACCCTAACTCAGTACCAAGTGTTGGCATTAGCTAGAGTAGTGGCACTATACTAGGAAGCCCTCAGACATGTTGACGGCCAGCTGTGTGCGCAAGGTGTGTATACTCTGCAGAAGCTTCTTCTGGTGGCCAGCTAGTGTGATACCAAACCGAGTTAGATCATGCTGAGTCAGGCGAGCCACTTCTTCCAAATCAGTGAGGCCTGTCCGCTGGAAGTTTTCCACATATCGACTCATCTTCAGGGAAGCAAGCCAGTCCTCTATAGAGGTCAGCTGGGTCATGTCAACCGAATCTAGACCCAAGGCTGTTGTACACCTGTTGAAAAACAAAATTAGTTTAACCGTTTTACCTAAACTAATTCTGAATGATATAACAGCAGAAATTACAAAAAGTTTCCAGTGTAAAAATGTGCACCTAAAACTAGAACCTTACCATAAATAAGATAAAAATTACTGAATTAATGTGAGTAACAAGGGATTAGCTAAAGATATGGAGGAATGTGGTGCCTGTGATAATCTACGTTCCAGTGTAGGTAAGAGTAGTTGGCCAGACTACCCTAGAGCTCCACTGCCAACAAGAAGCAGCACAGGCAGCAAAGGTTTGATCAGATCATGCCAAGATACTATATTTGGATGCAGAAGCTTAGGAAAATGATGTGCCATGCAGTGAGAGCATAGACAGTATAGCATCTACATACACCCTGGTCAGCTGTAATAAGAGGTTAGAATGGTACTCAGAGAATCAGTTTCGAAGTGTATGCCATACACTACAATCCTGAATGCAATGCTCTGGTGTCACAGGTTACAGGAATTACACATTAAGCTGTGATGTCTGCCATGACACCTCAATTTATTACCTTAAACCTCCACCAGGTGACAGGCATATCAGGCATGACGGCGTTATTTAGGCTGCCTGGTTAAAGTTGACCCACTGGGGTCGGATGAGGACGGGTGCATAGTAGGGGTTTTGGGGGGCCGGCCGCCTGGGGAGAGATCATAGGAGACACCACCGTCAGCCACACTACCACACCAGGCCAGGAGGAACAGGGAGTGGAGGAGGATTAAGGAAATGGATTGGGACATTGAGTGACAGGGATTGGATGTGGAGAAGCATGGTAAAAAGTAGATGATGGAAAGGTTTACAAAGAAAGCAAAGGGTATGATAGATTATGAATAAATAAAAATAGGATGAAATTTATTATGGGGAACAAATGATATCTGAAAACTTACTATTAGAAACAATGATGAGCTTAAGCAAGAAAGGCTTTAGTAGAATTAAGAGTGAGATCATAAAAAAAAAATTGAAACCTATTGAATAAGCAAATTAGGAACTATGACAATTGGATAAGTTTGTTGAAGTAAATTTATAAATGTTGTTATATATAATAAATGTGAAGGAAACTGTACTAGAAAATCATGGAGTCGCTATACAAGAGGAATTTAACTCTAAAAAAGAAATAGGGAAATAAAGAAGGAATGAGAAAAATGAACCTTAGAAGGATGTCAAATACACTAAGGAAATTACACCAAGTCTATACTAAATAAAGCAGCAATAACATTTTTAACCTTTTAACTGTGTCCAATGTACTAATAAGCAAGTGACGACTGTGCCCACTGTACTAATAAACAAGTGATGACTGTGTCCAATGTACGAGTACGCACAATTTTTCATATCTTCAAAATTGCCACCTGCTGATATTTTTGACCTTAGCACAACTGTTTGGGTCTTCTACTACCTCTTCATGCCTTCAAAAAAAAAATCTAAGACCAGACAGGTCTACATATGCAGTGTTACCCATGAAGTACTAACATAAGTAAACAATGAAACCTGGCCCTGGTCCACCACCAGCTTCCCTGACAGCAAACAACGTGTGGAACTGGCAAAAAGATACCCTATTCATTCCAGCTTCAATACAATTTCAATATACAGTGGACCCTCGGTTAACGAATACCCCGGAAATCGTGCAATTATGTAAGTATAATTTTGTAAGTTCTTGTGGAAGTGTATTTTTGGGGATCTGAAATAGACTAACCTACGTGAAATTTTTCCTTAAGGGAGTAAATTCGTTCGGTAATGGCACTTGAGCAGACTTCAGGAGTGAAGTTTTACGAAACTCGGGGTCACTGTACAGTGGTACCTCGAGTTACGATATTTTTCGTTCGAGAATGCTGTTCAGTGCCATTACCAAACGAATTATCCTCATAAGGAATAATGTAAAATAGACTAGTCCTTTTACACCCCCAAAAATATACTTACAAAAGCATTTTAAAAAATAAACTTACATAAAAGGGCGATTTTGGGGACCATCGTAACTCGAGGTACCACTGTACTAAGAATGGAATTCAACCATAAAGCACACTATATAGATTTAAACTTGGATAACCCAATATAGTATAACAATGTGAATTATTTTTGTTTTGATAAGTATTACACCTTGAAACAATTGTAACATACAGTGGTACCCCGAGTTTCGGCCACCTCCCAACTCGAACAATTATGTAAGTGTATTATTGTAAGTGCTTTTGTAAGTGTATTTTTGGGGGTCTGAAACGGACTAATCTAATTTACATTATTCCTTATGGGAACAAATTCGTTCGGTAACGGCACTTGAACAGCCTTCTGGATCGAATTATAGCCGAAACTCTGGGTACCACTGTATTAGGATTTCCTTGTAAATATTTGTTTTACAGTGGTCTTGAAGGCACACAGGAGTTATGAACACTGAAATTACACTGTTTGTATAACCCAGGATATTCCCTAGAACCAAAATATACCATGTAATTATTAAACTAGATTAACCCAATATAGTCAAACAATGTGACTTACTTTCATGTTTTGAGGAGAATTACACCTTGAAAAAAATTGTAATATCATAAGTGTTACTTGCACATTGTGTAGAAGTAGAAGACCAAAGCAGTAAAAATTAGAATAAACAATTGTACATTATTATATTCCAGTTGGAGCAATGTTTGAAATTCTAAAACACCTTGAAACACATCTAATATCATTATAAATTAGTGTACATAGTGTTAAACATCAAAAGCAATAAAGGAACTGAAAAACAATTATATTTGACATTAATAAATTGTAAAATGTAAATCCTTGGCCCAGTTATGTTGCTGTTGATGACAAGAAATAATTTTTTCTGACAACTTCAACACACCATAAAATCATAAGTTTTTATCAGAATGTACTCATTTTAGTGTTATTTAACTCATAAAAATGTGCTAGTTCAATTTGTAACAACTTTTTTTTGTTTCAAAATCTTGTCACACACAGGAAATTTATTTTCTGGGAATGCCACAGTTAAAGGGTTAGTGAAGTAGATGGGCAGTGATATTAAACAATAATGTCAAGCTTAAAAGCAAATGTGGGAATAAGCTAAATTATTATTATAATCATAACCAAGCTCTAAACCCATAAGGGTCAGGGAATAAGCTAAAGCGTGAAATGCATTATAACAAGAATTTATCCCTCGAGGAAAGAACCTTGATGCTGGTGCAGGGCACGATCCAAAGAATCGGAAGTATCTTCCCCTAAATAACAAAAAGGCACAATGCCTGTATGATGCTTATGGGTTTAGCACCCTCATGTGAATGTAATAATAATGATAATTTTTCATGGCAGCGGCAGCGGCAGCATCCTAGCAGCCTTTATTCTTCAAAAAACTCAGCGCTCATCAAAGCTTGTGATGACCTAATTGAAGGTACAACAGCACAAACCCACGTAGATCACAAAATGACCCAAGAATACTAGAAATGCTACCCAAACCTTAACAAAATTGAAGATCTAAGGAAGACAGCCCTGCAAACCCAAACATCGCCCGCGTTGCCAGACGAACGCCTAGCCCAAGCTAACGGAAATAAAGCCTCCTCCATAGCTTCACTAGTGATACTATGAGCAGAAATCGCAGAGGAACTAACAACAGTAACAAGAAACCAACGCTAAGAACTTTGAAACACAACATGTCTACACAGCAGAAAGCCGGTGCATCAACAACCCCCCCACACCCCCGCCCGGGTCCCGACAACAATAACAACACCGAACATGGCTGACTCTCCCTCCAACCCCACCAGCTTCGTAGGATTCCTTCCTGGTCACCAAGGTATGACTACTCCTGATACTATTAGGTAATACATCATTGCCCTTGAAGCTGAAAACAAAGACATCAAAGCAAAACTAGTGAAATATGAATCCAAGCTAACTAACCTCGAGATCAAGATCCAAAACCTTGAAGAGAAGATCACATCGGGAAATACTGACACAGAAAATATTCTGCAAACAGCTATAACAGTCACACCGATCAAATAACAACTCTGAATATGAAGATGGAAGAAGCAATCAAGGACTGGAATAACAACATGCACACTCGACTTGATGAATATCTTGATTTTCAAGATGACAAAACCGAACAAGATAACTTGTCTGATGCAGTTATAATAAACAGCAATCCCATTCCCAGAGACATAACTCAATCCCAGTGCAAGGAAACTGCTATCAACATATTACAAGACCACCTACGAGTTAATGTGCAAAGTAATGAAATCAAAGAAACACGATTGCTAGGAAAACAAGGTAAACATAGTATTATGATGAGACTTCATTCATATGATACAAAAGGACCTAATTAAATCAGCAATTAGAGTGAAAATGGAGTGTACATCAACGAGTGCCTAACCAGGAAACGTCAAAACCTTCTGTTTAGGTTGAGAAAACTTAA
>WNWK01007438.1:27500-92500 GCA_009830355.1 Cherax destructor | reverse complement strand
CTGCTTGTTTGTTTGCCTTCCACTGCTTCTCATTTTCCATTTCTTTGTCTCCCTGCCTCCCTCCTCTTTACTTCCTCTCTCTCCTCTCTCTCTCTCTCTCTCTCTCTCTCTCTCTCTCTCTCTCTCTCTCTCTCTCTCTCTCTCTCTCTCCACTAACATGCCACCTCATGCGTAAGGAAGGTAGCACGCAGGTCTTGTAAGGGCGTTCAGTGACTCAGTCCTCGAAGGAAGAAAGGAAGTAAGAAGGAAGCAAGAACGGTAGCAAGAACGGAAGCAAGAACGGAAGCAAGAACGGAAGCAAGAACGGAAGCAAGAACGGAAGGAAGGAAGAACGGTAGGAAGAATGGAAGGAAGGAAGAACGGTAGGAAGAATGGAAGGAAGAACGGAAGGAAGAATGGAAGGAAGGAAGAACGGTAGGAACAATGGAAGGAAGAACGGAAGGAAGAATGGAAGGAAGAACGGAAGGAAGAAGGAAGGAAGAATGAAGGAAGGAAGAACGGAAGGAAGAATGGAAGGAAGGAAGAACGGAAGGAAGAATGGAAGGAAGAACGGAAGGAAGGAAGAATGGAAGGAAGAATGGAAGGAAGGAAGAACGGAAGGAAGAATGGAAGGAAGAACGGAAGGAAGGGAAGGAAGAACGGAAGGAAGAATGGAAGGAAGAAGAACGGAAGGAAGAAGGAAGGAAGAACGGAAGGAAGAAGGAAGGAAGAACGGAAGAAAGAATGGAAGGAAGAACGGAAGAATGGAAGGAAGGAAGAACGGAAGGAAGAATGGAAGGAAGAACGGAATGGAAGGAAGAACGGAAGGAAGAATGGAAGGAAGAACGGAAGGAAGAACGGAAGGAAGGAAGAACGGAAGGAAGGAAGGAAGAACGGAAGGAAGAACGGAAGGAAGGAAGAACGAACGGAAGGAAGAAGGAATGGAAGGAAGAACGGAAGGAAGAATGGAAGGAAGAACGGAAGGAAGGAAAAACGGAAGGAAGGAAGAATGGAAGGAAGAACGGAAGGAAGAAAGAATGGAAGGAAGAAAGAATGGAAGGAAGAAATAATGGAAGGAAGGAAGAACGGAATGAACGAAGAATGGAAGGAAGACCGGAAGGAAGGAAAGGAGATGAAGCAGTTGACGTATTTTTTTTAATCTCTTATTTTTATCCCTTATTATATATTTTGCTATTTTTTCATATTCTTATTTATCACCTTTTATTTTTTTTCTTGATTTTTTCTTATGTATAATGTTTTCCTCTGTTCTTTCTCTTTTCTTTAAATTTCATTTTGCCTTCCTCTCCCCTCCCCTCTCCCCCTCTCCCCCTCCCTCCCTCCCTCAAAAGTACTGTAAAGATCATCATGCCAGCCGAGCGAAACGATGTCTTAGACCATAATGGTTTAACCCGACAAGGCCGTGGTGGTGGTGGTGCTGGTGATGGTGGTGGTGGTGGTTGGTGGTGGTGGTGCTGGTGATGGTGGTGGTGGTGGTGGCGGTGGTGGGGGTGGTGGTGTGGGTGGGTGGTGGGGTTGTGTGGTGATGGGGTTGTGTGGTGGTGGGGTGGTTGTGTGGTGGTGGGGTTGTGTGGTGATGGGGTTGTGTGGTGGTGAGGGGGAGAGAAGGGGTCGTCCTGGAAGGTGGGCGACAGAGGTCACATCATTCATCTCTACAAAAGAGAACATCTTCCACTCCCTCCCTCATGACACTGACTATACTTGTTACCCGCCATCTTGAACATGCTGTCTAGTTTGGTCTCCAAATACCACAAGGAACCAGGATGTAATGGAGAGGGTACAGAGAAGAGCTACCAAACTCATACCATCTCTCAGAAACATACCTTATCAAGAAAAACTCAATTATTATTATTATAACCATAACAAACGCTAAACACGCAATGGTCAAGAAAAACTCAAACCACTCAACCTCCTCTTAGGAAACTGCGAGATCTCCTCCAAATCTTTAAGATAATGAATGAAAAAACGTGAAAAACTATTTTAAGTGGTGAGTCCATAACTCGATACAATGGTATGAAACTGTGAGGCAAGAGATGCAACAAAAACGTATGCATTGTTTGCAAGCAAAATTAAAGCACAATGGAATAAACTACCAGATAGTGTTCAAGTGCAAAGAATTAGTTCGACAAGCACTTTGCAAGCATAGGATTGAACTAGCTACATCGTGTCATAGTGGCGTGGTATATTTTTTCCCCCGTTTATGTGTCAGCGGTGGCCAGAGTGGAGGGTAGGGAGAGAGCCTTCTGCTTTACTGTACTTGACTGACACTCCTAGATAATATACGACAATCATTCATCTACGGAGAAATGGATAGTTATTCTCAGCAGATGCTTTCTGTGTAGAATTCCAAGTTCTCTGCTATCCGAAGCATGCCTATCCCTCCTCCACTATCCCAGCCACTGCCTCCACACTAAGTCATTTGTACCACTACTCCACTAACTGTAAGAGATGGTGGGTAGGAGCGGAACATACTACCAAGACAGCAACTCGTCTGCCCACTTCTTTAATATATCACCTCGGCTCTGAGTCAGTTTTTCGTACTTAAGCGTGAGAAAGAAAACTATACGTCTCAGTACTTCATAAAATGAATCGTTTTCAACATAACGTTGTGTCAGAACTTGTGTGGCCTCGGACACGTGTTGTAGCTGGGTGAGACCGTGTTCGGCAAGCAACTGGGTTAGATTCCCGGGGCAGATGAGGCGTATTGACAGGTTTCCTTCCACATGCCTGGCCCTGTTTCCCAGGCAGTAAATAGGTTTCCGGGTGTTAGGTAACTGTTATGGGTCGCACTCTGGGAAAGATCACCCAAAAGACCAAAATGTAAATAAATCAGACGACTTCATTATTTTTTGGGCGAGATATTCTTATCGACCCTTATGCTCAGTCAAAAAAAAGTATTTCTAGGCGTGTCTAAGAGTTTTTTCTCATGCATTCCGTAGTGTAATATTATTATTGTAATCAAAACTAAGTGCTAAACCCAAAGGGTTATACAGCGCTGCCGTAGTGGAATAGCATCCCCAAAGCTGGCCGCTGATTCTCATCTACCCAACAAATATTACGCCAAATGTGGGTAAGTATACCTGTCTTATCTCCCCCTCTCATCTCTTCTCACTCTGAGAGAGAGAGAGAGAGAGAGAGAGAGAGAGAGAGAGAGAGAGAGAGAGAGAGAGTATCTGTCGTAGTGACTCCAGAGGTCGCCATTAGAGTGACTCGCGTAATGTTTTGCTTGCCTTGTTAGACTCGGGTAAATAAATTTGGGCGTTGGTCTTTTCTCTGGTTCTTTCATTCGTCTTTTTCCCTGGCCCTTTTCCGGGTATTTATCCATTGTTTTATTGGCGACTTTACTGTCAGGATTACTCTTTTTTTCTCTCTTCTAGCGAGATCAACCTTTTTTTAAGACCTTGGTCTTAAAAAACCATAAAAGCTAAACAGCTACAGCCTCTCTCTCTCTCTCTCTCTCTCTCTCTCTCTCTCTCTCTCTCTCTCTCTCTCTCTCTCTCTCTCTCTCTCAAATTTCTACTTCCCTTCTATCTCAGTTTTTGAGCATCATTTAAGACATGATTTTGTTGTTGCTTGGGAGTTTCTGTATCATTTTTCTTTTACTTGCCTAATTCCACGCTCGTAATCCCTCCATGAACCTTTGATACACCTTTCAAGGCTTTCGCGTGTTTTCCTATTCTCGCAGCCTGGCCCATGAGTGCACGAGTGCACCCACGCACCTAGCCAATGAGTGCACGCGTGCACCCACGCACCTAGCCAATGAGTGCACGCGTGCACCCACGCACCTAGCCAATGAGTGCACGCGTGCACCCACGCACCTAGCCCTCCCTTCCCCACACACATCCTAGTAAGACTACAGTATCAAGACCTGCGTCGTGGCGCTCCTCATCATGTCTTGCCTAAGTTCATTGCGATCCGGTGCGTCGTAACATTCGTTTTGTGTTGATACGTCCCTGTGCGTCATGGCGTCGCTGTGCGTCATGGCGTCGCTGTGCGTCATGGCGTCGCTGTGCGTCATGGCGTCGCTGTGTGTCATGGCGTCGCTGTTCGTCATGGCGTCGCTGTGCGTCATGGCGTCGCTGTGCGTCATGGCGTCGCTGTGCGTCGTGGAGTACTTGTAGGAAGTACAAACCGAGGCAAGACTAAATCGTTCACAGTTGTACTCTCTTCTCCCTTCAAAGGAGCGAGTACATGTCATTACATAGTGTACTCTTCTAAACCCACAGCTGTACTCTGCTCTCATTTGTCAAGAGGCGGAGAGTACATGATACTACATAAACAGCGAACCTATATGTAAGCAAGTGTATTGACAGTGTTCACTTACTCTCTGGCATTGTTTATGAAGTGTCAGTTACCGTATTTGTTCAGCGTCATGTCTACCCATATTTGTTTAGCTCAGAATAACACACGCACAGATTTTTGTCTGTCGTTTTTATTAAGCCGAGAGTTCCATCAAGAAAGAAAGGTCTCCTTATTTTCTTTCAATAAATTCCATAATAATAGAGTATAAAACGAACTTATTTTTAATACCATACCACAAATTATATAATAATTACAGTATTTAAAGCCACTTGCATTACGCTAGCCTATCTAAAAGTATCGTAATATAATTTATCGATAAGGGTAATGTACAAGAGAATAATGGTACCATCACCTTTGAACGGGTGTGAGGCGAGACCTTAACGTTGCAGCGAGACCTTAACGTTGCAGACTAACGACAGTGCCAATGTTATGCTTGACAACAGTGTGTGGGGTGAATATTATGCAGAGACTTCGGAGCGAAGAAATTAAAACACGGTGTGTGAGATGCGAAAAGTATTATTCACCAAGCAGAAGCCATAGACAGCCACTACGAGGAGCAAAGTATTTATCTCAAATTCTAGGCAAAAGTAAGGGTTCCTCAAGGAACTATGCTGAACCAATATTTGTAAATGACATATCAAAGGAGGCTTGTATATATCTCTTGATTGCAGGTGATGTAAAGCTGAAGTCAAGCATGGTGAAGATAATAGTTTAAAATACTGATACGATGGGAAGATAGTCACAAATGCAGTATATATATATATATATATATATATATATATATATATATATATATATATATATATATATATATATATATATATATATATATATATATATATATATATAAAGTGTACACACACACACACATACACGCCCCGATGGCATGGTGGCTAGCGCTCTTGCTTCACGTACGGAGGGCCCGGGTTCAATTCCCGGCGGGCCGAAACATTTCGAAGTGTTTCGTTACACACACTCACACACACACACACACACAAATATATATATATATATATATATATATATATATATATATATATATATATATATATATACAACAGGCCTAGTGTCTAATCGACATGTGCCTAGGACAAAATGGTAACTAACACACACACACATGAAGTAGGGGTATGAGACGACATGTGGAGGCTGGAATGTGTGGCTGGGGGTGAGGCAGATATGTTAGGTAGGAGAGTATGGTTGGGCGTATGAGGGGTATGCACCATCGTACCCAGAGATTCACAGGATGATTGATGGCCAGGATAACCAGTGGGTGCTTCACGAGACTGTTTAATTTCTTTAGCTAGAGCAGTGCAGCCACATACACGGTGTGGAATGTAAACTTTATCATGAACTATGCAGCCACATACAAGGTACGGAATGTAAACTTTATCATGAACTATGCAGCCACATACAAGGTACGGAATGTAAACTTTATCATGAACTATGCAGCCACATAAAAGGTACGGAATGTAAACTTTATCATGAACTATGCAGCCACATACAAGGTACGGAATGTAAACTTTATCATGAACTATGCAGCCACATAAACGGTGTGGAATGTAAACTTTATCATGAACAATGCAGCCACATTCACGGTGAAAAGCCAATAATATAAACTTTAATAAAGCAATATACTAGCTACATATACTGAGGGAAAGCCTGCCACGTAAACATTATCTAAATCAAGGCAGACGCCCACGTGGTAAGAATCCCATGTAAACAAACCTAAACTAGAGCACATTTCACTATTAATATTTTGTGTGTAATATAGAATTAGTGAAAATGCAGATATTTAAGGTGTTCAGAGTAGTAAGTGTAAATGCAAATGATCGCCGCTCCATTCATATATATATCATTAACAGAACTGCGGCTTGGCCAGGATTCGATCCTGCGTTCCCATGCCCAGCCCTGTGTGAACTGAACACAGTACGCATCATTCTATCCATTGGACCACCATCCTTAAACACCAGGCGCCCAGCAGTACTGAGCGTGGTATCCTGGTGCAAGGACATTCGTGGTCATGGAACCTCAGAGCCTCATCCTGTTTGGTGCACCAGCCCTCACGAGCAGTCTATATATTACCTGGAGTTTACCAGGAGAGGGTTTCGTGGGTCAACGCCCCCGCGGCTTGGTCTGAGACCAGGCCTCATGGTGGATCAGAGTCTGATCAACCAGGCTGTTACTGCTGGCCGCACGCAAAACTGACGTACGAACCACAGCCCGGTTGGTCAGGTACTGACTTTAGGTGCCTGTCCAGTGCCTTCTTGAAGACAGCCAGGGGTCTATTGGTAATCCCCCTTATGTATGCTGGGAGGCAGTTGAACATCTTGGGCCTGGGACACTTATTGTGTTGTCTCTCAATGTACTCGTGGCGCCCCTGCTTTTCATCGGAGGAATGTTGCATCTCCTGCCGAGTCTTTTGATTTCATAGGAGTGATTTTCGTATGCAGGTTTGGTACCAATCCATCCAGGACCTTCCAAATATCAGTGAAATCCCCAAACAAGTGATTTCGAATCATTAACAGAACTGCAGCTTGACTAGGATTCGATCCTGCGTTCCCATGCCCAGTTATGCCCATGCCCAGCGCATGAGGGCTGGTACACCAAACAGGATGAGGTTGAAATTTGTCTCTGAGGCTCCATGACCACGAATGTCCTTGCATCAGGATAACACGCTCAGTACAGCTGGGCGCCTGGTGTTTAAGAATGGTGGTCCAATGGATAGAGTGATGCGTATAGTGTTCAGTTCACACAGGGCTGGCATGGGAACGCAGGATCGAATCCTGGCCAAGCCGCACAGTATGGGTGGGGTTAGAACCCATGGCAAGTGAGTCGTAAAACTCCAGGCCAGTGCGTAAATCACTGGACCACCTGGCTACAATAAGAGTCATTAAGGAGGTTAGCATGGGCCCCACTGGAATTTTACGACTCACTCACCATGGGTTCTAACCCCACCCGTACCGTGGTTTGTTTGTAATCGTGTTATTACGATTTCGTGATTCAGAGGAGAACTGCAATGATGTGACTCTCGGAACCTGTATACTGGGAAAGAGAAGTCAATTATCTGGAGACGTGGTGTAAGAGGATTTACACTAATATGTATAATATAAGGGAGCTAGTCCCGGCATATTAATAATAACCTCTCACACAACGTACTCTGTAGACAATGGCCTCGTGTTACACTCCGGTGGCTGTAGTTGACTAATGGAAGGTGAGTGGTAGGGCTGGTAGCCCTACCCTGGCAGACTCACCACCACGCTCCGTCGACCCTTGAGTCAAGTCACAGTGATCGACAAGTGTTATCGTCTAGAATAGATCATTAACACAGACTCAAGAGGTATCTTTCACATGACAGTCTACTCCTATGGGTATCCTTCCCGTGTCATTGTTTACTAAAAGTATCCTTCACACAAGAGAGAACTGGTAAATAATATCAACATGATGTTAAAAGAGGCGGAAATGCTATTATATGGCCGAAACTCTAATAATGATTATATATATATATATATATATATATATATATATATATATATATATATATATATATATATATATATATATATATATATATATTGGCAGGCTCAGCAGAGATATAAAAAATTGGCCCATGCGTTTCATCACGCCGGGGAATCGAACCCGGGACCTTGCGAGTGTGAGTCTAATGCTTGCAGCTCATCCAGTATCAGCGTCGCCAGACAGGAAAATACTCTTACCTTTACTTGACTGGCTAAAGAAAATGAATTGCAATGGCACGGCTCACATTTTTCTTCGCCTTTTAAGAAAATCATTTAATAGGTGATTTGTTGTACGTTTTTTTATTGTATGTAAATCCTGAAGCAATGAAACAACAGGAACCTCAATAAAACAACAGGAACCTCAATGAAACAGAAACCTCAATGAAACAACAGAAACCTCAATGAAACAACAGGAACCTCAATGATTCAACAGGAACCTCAATGAAACAGAAACCTCAATGAAACAACAGAAACCTCAATGAAACAACAGAAACCTCAATGAAACAGAAACCTCAATGAAACAACAGAAACCTCAATGAAACAACAGAAACCTCAATGAAACAACAGGAACCTCAATGAAACAACAGGAACCTCAACGAAACAACAGGAACCTCAATGATTCAACAGGAACCTCAATGAAACAGAAACCTCAAAGAAACAACAGAAACCTCAAAGAAACAACAGAAACTCAAAGAAACAACAGAAACCCCAATGAAACAACAGGAACTTCAATAAAACAACTGAAACCTCAATAAAACAACAGAAACCTCAATGAAACATCAGAAACCTCAAAGAAACAACAGAAACCTCAAAGAAACAACAGAAACCCCAATGAAACAACAGGAACTTCAATAAAACAACTGAAACCTCAATAAAACAACAGAAACCTCAATGAAACATCAGAAACCTCAAAGAAACAACAGAAACCTCAAAGAAACAACAGAAACCCCAATGAAACAACAGGAACTTCAATAAAACAACTGAAACCTCAATAAAACAACAGAAACCTCAATGAAACAACAGAAACCTCAATGGAGACAAGTTGTAATACTTTATTAGATTATCCTAGAATTAAATGTACGTATTATGGTCTGTGTGTGTTCACGAAAATTAATTTGTATTTTATGTGATTAATGCGTACATAAAAACTTATTAAATTTCCTGGCTTAGGTGATGGACTAGACGTCTTACTAGTGAAGCAGGTGACGGCAATGTTGACGCAGGTGACGTCTATGTTGAAGCATTTGACGTCTATGTTGAAGCAGGTGACGGCAATGTTGACGCAGGTGACGGCAATGTTGATGCAGGTGACGTCTATGTTGAAGCAGGTGACGGCAATGTTGACGCAGGTAATGTCTATGTTGAAGCAGGTGACGGGAATGTTGACGCAGGTGACGGCAATGTTGACGCAGGTGACGGCAATGTTGACGCAGGTAATGTCTATGTTGAAGCAGGTGACGGCAATGTTGACGCAGGTGACGTCTATGTTGAAGCATTTGACGTCTATGTTGAAGCAGGTGACGGCAATGTTGACGCAGGTAATGTCTATGTTGAAGCAGGTGACGGGAATGTTGACGCAGGTGACGGCAATGTTGACGCAGGTGACGGCAATGTTGACGCAGGTGACGGCAATGTTGACGCAGGTGACGTCTTGTTGATACAAAGTGAACAGCAGGTGATGCAAGTTAGTGTTACCTTGTATTGCTTCTCTTATCCTCACTATGTGGGTGTTGGATAAATGTTGCCACAAATCTAATGTTTTGCGTAACTATGGTAACCTTTGATGATACTGCTGAGCATATATCGTCAAAGCTGTTCAGCTGGCCGCTTTTTTCTTTCCATTTTGTTATGAAAATTTATTTTTTCAAGTTTTCTGCATTTGACAGTTATGAGTTTTTATTTGACAGTTATACATACTCGTAGCTCATGACTGTTAGTACATGTGTTCGACTCTCTCCGTCGACAGCGGGTCACGGGCTTAGCAAAATTGTTATATCCGAACCAACCTCAGATCTACGGCTCGAGGAATGAGTGTGGTGGATAATCCAGTGTAGAAGCTGACCCGAAAAAAAATAATTATTGCTTTTCAAGAATCGAGAATATGTTTTAATGGGAAAAAATGCCTGGTTTTAGACCGGGTCACGAGGAGGATCATTCCTAGAATCATTAAAAGATAACAGATTAAAAGAAAATCCGAGGCGAAATCAGTATATCCCAGTAATTATATGTCATTAGAAATCGCGCAGCTGTTGGCGGTAGTGGAAGGGGGAACGTAAACGTATCAATGTGCCAGCAACAACAGCTTGTGCAGCGAGGTATCACCATTACAACAATGCTTAAGAACATGTCAAAGTTGTGACATAGGGTTCGACTCTCCCTACTCCCAGACACACACTAAGTATCGAATACTAATAAGCTCAGCTCCCACCCGACGCAATAGTAAAGCTTAGCTAATCAGTCGACACCCGGTTAGTTAATACAGATTATATCTACCCAAATATTTAATACATTTATTCTGTAACCATAATATTTCTTGCATAACATCAAGGTGCCATGAAAGTATTTTGAAAGATATCGAATATAACCTCAATTTATTTCGGACTTACAAATATTCCCTACCTAATTATGGCTGATCTCATGATTATGCTATTCAATCTCAGAAAAAACCTCCTGGTTAGTTGCCGTGTCAGTCAGGCTGCCGGTGTACACGACACGTCGTCGACTGACGCAGGAACACCTAAAACTACCACATCATGATCCTTCTTGAAGAAAGAAGTGTTGCTAAGTCATGTTCTCTTTATACTTATTACACATATACTCTTCACCGGGGATAATTTCTCCCTCAGGATCTCTTACGAAATTATTTTACATCAGATTTAAAACAAGTCCCTCGTATATGTTCCTGTGTAGTTTTAGTCTTTTTCAATAATTTAGAATCTGAACTGATTAAAGCGATAGAGTTTCTTTGTACTTCTCTATTTTTTTTAAGGTCAGCGTCATTTAAAACTGTTACGGTAAAAACGATTGTCAGTTTAAATAGTACATGTTCTTCAGCGAGTAGAGTGGCTTGATGTCTCTTGAAAAAACTCGTTATCCAGCCTAGCATTTTCTTGCCAATAATCGTGATTTCCTGTGCTTAGCAATAATACTTTTGGTAATGTGTGAAATATTTTGATAATGGGTTATGTTGGTAGTATTGGTCTATGACTTCTTATTGGTTGCTTTACTACCACATGTGTGAAGCGGGTCAGTATCTGTGAGATGTATCTAATTTGTTTTCATGGAATACCTAATCCAAGCAATAATTTTTGTTATGCAGTTTTTAATAGATGGGAGGTTGAAAGAGTCAAGACATGGGGCATGTTATCAGGATGGGTTACAACTGTATCACACATACAATTCACAAGGGTTTCTAAACAAATGGGTTAAACGATTTAATTGTTAAATCTGTCAATCACTATCCATCACAACAGTGATGGATCTTGCAATGTAAACATACCAACATGTGCAACAAACTAAATGTAAAGTGTAGAAGAGTTAGTCATGGTGACACTTTCTTGAAGAGTTAGTCATGGTGACACTTTCTTGAAGAGTTAGTCATGGTGACACTTTCTTGAGCATTTACGTGCTTGACTGTTCAATATATATGTATATGTATATATATATACGATATATATATATATATATATATATATATATATATATATATATATATATATATATATATATATATATATGCAAAAAGATCACAGTAAACAGGTGATATCAAAATATGCAAGACAACCACTATGAAAAAATAGAAGAATTCCAAGGCTTTCGTACTACTCACATTATCAAGGAACTATATAGTTACTTGATAATGTGAGTAGTCACAAACTTGGAATTCTTCTATTTTTCATAGTGGTTGTCTTGCATATATATATATATATATATATATATATATATATATATATATATATATATATATATATATATATATATATATATATATGTATATATATATATATATATATATTATATATATATATATATATATATATATATATATATATATATATATATATATATATATATATATATATATATATGAGGTGAGGTGAGGTGAGGTGAGGCCTGGCTCTCCACTCAGTGATTCATACTAAGACTTGTGCTTAAAATATACTGGCTTTGTAATAATATTTATCAATATGTTCCAATGCCAGATGGATGTCTTCCCTCGCCTGTGTATAAGACACATAGTGTGAGAGAGATACCGTGTGTGAGAGATACCGTGTGAGAGAGATACCGTGTGTGAGAGATACCGTGTGTGAGAGATACCGTGTATGAGAGATACCGTGTGTGAGAGATACCGTGTGTGAGAGATACCGTGTGTGAGAGATACCGTGTGTGAGAGATACCGTGTGTGAGAGATACCGTGTGTGAGAGATACCGTGTGTGAGAGATACCGTGTGTGAGAGATACCGTGTGTCAGAGACACCAGTCTGCTGAGATCCTTCTTTTTTGTTTCCGAACTCGCGCGAACACAAGGCCGCACGCATACGTGCACAACCGCATGCAGACTCGCACGACCAAGCAAACAAACACACACTCATTACACAGCTTCAGGTGTATATATGATAAGGCCCTAGAGGCCAGAAGTCAGCGATGGCGATCGGAGAGGTCTGAGAGGCGAGGGCCAGAAGCCAAGTCTCAACCCTTGCAAACACAAATCGGCGAGTACGTACGTACGTGTACGTGTGTACGTACGCACGTACGCACGCACGAGCGCTCACAGTGCGGATCTGTAAACCAGTTCCTGTAGTATTTTCCAGGTGTAAATTTTGACATCTTTCCTGCCTTCCCTCCAGGGAAGATAATCTGATTTTCTTCTCCACTCCATCTTCCTCTTTCCGTACTCCTCTTTCACCTACTTCTTCACAGCTTCCTCTTCCTCTCCCTCTCTCTCTCTCTCTCTCTCTCTCTCTCTCTCTCTCTCACAGGGTTTTACAAGGTTAGGGTAAGGATTCCTAAATTTATTTACAAGCAAAGAGCTGTTACCTACTCTCTCTCGCTGCATCTCTGTCCCGCAGCCTCTTTCCAATGCTAATCCCCCTCCTCTCTCTACACCATCTCTTCCAATTTCTCTCCCTCAGAACCTAGTACTTCGCTTCCAATCGTCTCTCACTGACGTCCAGGCCGGGTCACCACCTGGAGAAGACCCGGGCCGGCAGTACCGGCGAACCTACAATAATAACAACTGACGTCTAGTCTGCCTGTCCCTCCCCAACGAATATACGCCTCTCCCCAGTCTTACCCCACCCCTCCCGCCTATTCATACAAGCCCCACCTCTACCAAACCCGATTCAAGCCCCCTCTCCTCCCCACCAAGAGTAGTGGGTGAATATTTCATCAGGGTGTCTGTCTTGGTGGGTGTTTATACTGGTGGTGAAGGCTGCTAGGCTGGCCTGGTCTAGCCAGTACACTATCCACTCCGGCCTTGCGCACGCGATACACCTTTCCACACGTAACCTAGCCCAGGTAGTAACCCATAGTCCACTATTTCAACTAATATCATCGACTGTTTGATGTGTGTGTGTATGTGCAAAGACACTTGTGTAACGTTTAAGACATTTATTACAGGCTACTATAGTCTTACCTGGAGTCTACCTGGAGGGTATTCCGGGGGTCAACGCCCCCGAGGCCTGGTACATGACCAGACCTGATGATAAGCGCTGATGAAGCCAGCCAGGGCGAACGTTTCCTTTAATAAAATGTCATGAATGGCACACAAGTGTGTTTATCCGTCAGGGTCACCGCACCATTTACAACCTTGCCTGATATGAATGACGGGCCCCAGCGATGAATGACACCCGTCATAAATGACGGGCCCCAGCAATGAATGACACCCGTCATGAATGACGGGCCCCAGCGATGAATGACACCCGTCATGAATGACGGGCCCCAGCGATGAATGACACTTGTAGTGAATGACGGGCACCAGCGATGAATGACACACTGGAAGTCTATCGCAGGTTAAGTAAAAACGGAGTAAAAACTGAGTTTCCACCCCCAATGAATTACGATAATTACATATACTCGTCAGTAAATAATGCTGTAATAAATAATTTTTATTGAAGTGACAGCGTGAGTCTGATGCGCTCCCAGAGTTGTGTTTACGAAGGTAGTCTCAGCTGCTGGTCTCGTCTTTTAAAAACTACAAGTATTATTGGTTCCTGTTTTTTTGTGCCCAGTTATGGACTCATACGGAGCTGACTGGACGGTTTTATTAAAAATGCCCACGTTTATTCTGCTTGCTCTTCTCCTCTCCGTCCTCTTTCTATATTCCTGTCTACTACTTCTTCATTACTTCCTCTCCGATATCGCTCATATGTTACATACACTATCGAGTCAAATGCTACACTATCGGATACTGGGGAGTAGGGAACACCTTCACGACTGGCTATGATGTACTAGGCTATACTTGAGTGCTGAAGCCACGGATGTAATGCTATTGAAACACCTTTTTTGACAGTATGAGTTATTAGCTGTCCTGGAGGACGGTGAGGGAAAGACCTGCAAGTGTGACCTGACCTCTTGAGGGTAGACTTTGTGGGACCTGCCCTGGGCAGGCACTGGCTGTCTAAGACAAGAATGTAGGGGCAGACTTAACACAGACTCAGGCGCCGGAAGCTTACAAAGAGGATAATGTCAACAATGTATGCAGCGTTAACAAATCTAAGAATAACTTTGGAGATTCTCACTAAGGACGCTATCATCGAGGAGGAGGAGGAGGAGGAGAAGAAGAAGAAGAAGAATTAAATGGGAGGAATCATGCTGGATCGAGGTCTTAGCATGCTAAGCAACATAAACATATATGCAGTTAGAAAGTTAGGCAAGGTGAAAAAAGGCTACGAGACAGTAAAGACTGAGGAGTTGGCTTAGCTGTGAATTGTTCCAGGTACGATAGTGGCCATTTTTCCTTCAATTCAAATATAAATTTTGATTAGAAAACAGCAACAAGGAGTGTGAAAATGCATAATACCGGTTGGATAATTTGTAAAAGCCAAGGAATAAGAGCTACAACTGGACTCTTACAAATCGGTGAGAGCACCTCGACTCTTTAGCGACATTCATACGGATGTATGCCAGCGCTCGTGTGGGGTTTACTCTTCTAAAGATTTTCCCTCGTTTACGTAGCTTTCACTGCTGACCAGCTTGTGTCTGAGTGCAGTGTATATGCATCCTCTCAGCAGTGATCTACACAGAGTGCAGAGGCGTGCACAGACGCCAGTACCTTTGGTTCTCGTGGCTCCACCTTCAGGATTCAGCGTAGAATATGTAGCGTTAAAAACGCAGCAATTTCTCAACTTGTTAATAATATTACCCGATTTCTTGAAGAACTGTGCATAGTGTAGCAGTTATTCATTTTAATCATTAATTTTCAATTTTTAAAACCAAGTCTAACAAATTACCATTCAGAAACTTTTACGACTCACTTGCCATGGGTTTAAACTCCCACCCGTTCCGTGGTTTGTTGGTGTCTTGAAGGGCTATACCAATCGTTCAAAAACTTCACTAATACTAAGTCAAACTTGTTATCGTTCACAAGGCTTCAGTGTTACTGTACTAGGCTACATATAATTGAAAAGTTTCAATTGTACCAGGTGGATTTGCTTCATTCAGGAGCTTCATTGATACTAGGCCGACCTGGCTGTCATTCAGTATTCCTCAGCCATAATGCAGCTGAAAGCCTGTGATGATCTTGGGGTCATAACTCTCCCGTGTTGTTTAACTAAACCTACTGTATCAAAACTACAGCAGCATGAAGATATCACAGAGCTATAAGATTACAAGGCTTTACTCTCTCTCTCTCTCTCTCTCTCTCTCTCTCTCTCTCTCTCTCTCTCTCTCTCGTAGCACACTGAAATGTTATCACGAAATTTATCTTTGTTTTATAGTCTAATTCATTCATGCTCTCTCTCTCTCTCTCTCTCTCTCTCTCTCTCTCTCTCTCTCTCTCTCTCTCTCTCTCTCTGTTCTATCCCTGATTCATACACACCTTGATAATATACGATAGTCCTTTAATAGTTCTCAGCAGCTAGCCTCGATATGGACTTCCTATGTTCTCTCTCTCTTATATACTCCTATGTACGTACGTAGGTAAACACACACATACACACAGACACAGACACACACACACACAAACTAGGTGAGTACACACACACACACACACCCATACAATAGCTGAGGGGAGCGTCTCTGCGCCTCAGCTGGGTTAATCGAGGGAAGGGCCTTTATTGAGGCAGGTTACTGGGTTATATTGGCAGGTAATTTCCTAGTACAGCGGGAGGTGTCTCCATGGGGACCACTGCGCGTCGACCAGCCCACATTTTCACCTGTCGGATGCCCGCTCACCTGAAGCAAGCTCCACGCTATATATTCCTAAGTTAGTTCTGATTACAATATTCATGCATGTGAGCCCGCGTCCACCTCCTCCACTCCTTGTAATTACTGATGGAGAGAGAGAGTTCAACCCAAGCAGACACAACCAGGAGTGACAACCGGATCAACCCCCTGCAGACAACTAGTCGTGACAGGTACCAGAGACGTCGTCTAGTGTTTGAAATGAAGTTTAAAGCAGCATTTTTAACTGGTCTGTTTGTAGAACAAAAGCTAAGCGAACACGTAATATCCCCTTCCAACACACACACACACGCCAGGAGCTGAGTCTCGACCCCTGCAACTACAATTAGGTGAATTAGGTGAGTACAAAACATACACACACACACACACACACACACACACACACACACACACACACACCACACTTCCCCCCCCCACACACACAGTGACAGGATGTTCCAGAGAGGGAACACAGAAACAAGGGGACACAACTGGAAGCTGAAGACTCAGATGAGTCAAAGGGATGTTAGGAAGCATTTCTTCAGCCACAGAGTAGTCAGGAAGTGGAATAGTCTAGAGAAAGATATAGTGGAGGCAGGAACCATACATAGTTTTAAGACAAGGTATGATAAAGCTCATGGAGCAGGGAGAGCAGAGACCCAGTAGCGAACAGCGAAGAGGCGGGGCCAGGAGCTGAGTCTCGACCCCTGCAACCACAATTAGGTGAGTACAATTAGGTGAGTACACACAGAGTGGGCGCCGGTGACGAGTGGGGTTCCACAGGGGTCAGTCCTAGGACCGGTGCTGTTTCTCGTATTTGTGAACGACATGACGGAAGGAATAGACTCCGAAGTGTCCCTGTTTGCAGATGATGTGAAGTTGATGAGAAGAATTCAATCGGACGAGGACCAGGCAGAACTACAAAGGGATCTGGACAGGCTGCAAGCCTGGTCCAGCAATTGGCTCCTGGAGTTCAACCCCACCAAGTGCATAGTCATGAAGATTGGGGAAGGGCAAAGAAGACCGCAGACGGAGTACTGTCTAGGGGGCCAGAGACTACAAACCTCAATCAAGGAAAAAGATCTTGGGGTGAGTATAACACCAGGCACATCTCCTGAGGCGCACATCAACCAAATAACTGTTGCAGCATATGGGTGCCTGGCGAACCTAAGAACAGCATTCCGACATCTTAATAAAGAATCGTTCAGGACCCTGTACACTGTGTACGTTAGGCCCATACTGGAGTATGCAGCACCAGTTTTGAACCCACACCTAGCCAAGCACGTAAAGAAGCTAGAGAAAGTGCAAAGGTTTGCAACTAGACTAGTCCCGGAGTTAAGGGGTATGTCCTACGAGGAAAGGTTAAGGGAAATCGACCTGACGACACTGGAGGACAGGAGAGATAGGGGGGACATGATAACGACATATAAGATACTGAGATGGGACACAGCAACAAGGGGACACAGTTGGAAGTTGAGGACTCAGATGAATCACAGAGCTGTTAGGAAGTATTTCTTCAGTTACAGAGTGGTCGGGAAGTGGAATAGTTTGGGAAGCGATGTAGTGAAGGCAGGTTCCATACATAGCTTTAAGAAGAGGTATGATAAAGCTCATGGCGCAGGGAGAGTGACCCAGTAGCGGCCAGTGAAGAGGCGGGGCTAGGAGCTATGACTCGACCCCTGCAACCACAACTAGGTGAGTACACACACACACACCCACACCTGATCAAGCATGTCAAGAAATTAGAGAAAGTGCAAAGGTTTGCGACAAGGCTAGTTCCACAACTCAGGGGACTCCCCTATGAAGAAAGGTTGAGGGAAATAGGACTAACAACACTGGAGGACAGAAGGATTAGAGGAGACATGATAACGACATACAAAATACTGCGGGAATCGACAAGGTAGATAGTGACAGGATGTTCCAGAGAGGGAACACAGAAACAAGGGGACACAACTGGAAGCTGAAGACTCAGATGAGTCGAAGGGATGTTAGGAAGCAATTCTTCAGCCATAGAGTAGTTAGGAAGTGGAATAGTCTAGCGAACGATATAGTGGAGGCGGGAACCATACATAGTTTTAAGACAAGGTATGATAAAGCTCATGGAGCAGGGAGAGCAGAGACCCAGTAGCGGACAGCGAAGAGGCGGGGCCAGGAGCTGAGTCTCGACCCCTGCAACCACAATTAGGTGAGTACAATTAGGTGAGTACACACACACACACACACACACACACCCACACACACACACACACACACACACACACACACACACACACACACACACACACACACAGCAGATGATGCAAGGAACTTAACAGAAGATTCATTGGTTAATCATAAAGGTAAGAAAGATAAGAGGGGAAAAGAAGAGGGAAGAAGGAGCATCACTAAAGATAATTAGTACAACAAAGAAGAGTGTGGTGGTGATGAAGGTACAGCAGAAACTGAACACAGTGAAAGATATAGAACCTAACATTGTATCTCCATGGTTACTGAAATAAAGAAAAGGGGGCAGAGTCACTGAGTCTGTCTTACCAAATACAAGGAAGATACCAGAGTTAAACAAGAGGCACTGAACTACACGTCAGTATCTCTTACCTTCATAATGTCCATGATTCTGAGGGTATATTGAAGTGTGTGCTGAATCACTTACAGAAGACGAGCTTCTGAGAAAACCAGCATGGTTCAATGGTTAGTGTTACGAACCATAGTTCAATGGATAGTGATACGAACCATAGTTCAATGGATAGTGATACGAACCATGGTTCAATGGATAGTCTTAAGAACCATGGTTTAATGGATAGTCTTAAGAACCATGGTTCAATGGATAGTCTTACGAACCATGGTTCAATGAATAGTCTTACGAACCTGTTGGAGGTCTGCATTACGTTGACACAAACATAACAAGAGGCAGGTATTGACGGACTTCACACTACTTACCTGGGAGAAATCCTGTAACACGGGTCTCCCACCGGATACGGATGCACAAACTGGATAATCTGGCGGTGGCAAGAGGAAAAAAAGCTCCAGTGGATTACGAAGGAGAACCTGAAGGATAGAAGAGAACATGACTATGCGAGAGGAAGTACGAAAGAGAGCAAGGGATAACAAATGGGGTATTGCAAGGATGATTGCTAGGACCAGTGCTGTTTTTAAATTGAAAATTTCAGATAGTGTAAAGATAATGAGATGGATAAGAACAGTTTCTGTAGGGGATGAACTCCAAGAGAACTTAGGACTGATTGCAAGAACGATCTCTTTAGATTTGATTTTGCCGCTGATGTGACAAGTTTCTGCATGGTAGTGCAAGGAAACGAGGCCTAGAAATTTACATTTCACCTGTTACAAACGAGTGTCTGGTCGAGTTTATTATTCCAAAACATTTGCAAGGTCATCCAATTTAGGGAAGACCGGCTAAGGAGTACACTGTTTGAATGGAGGAAAATCTTCAAAAAATCGACGACAAAGAAATTCCTGTAATTGAATATCACACTAAATATATCGCTGGAGATCCTGACCCCCCCAGCCTCACCTACACTGCAAGACAGTCTACACAAATCTTGAAGAATCTATGTGGATGCTACACACGACGTGCGTCAGATCACTCATGAAGTGTGCAGCACCAGCACCACCACCAGCTCCAGCAGCAGCACCACCAGCTCCAGCAACACCACCAGCAACACCAGCACCAGCACCAACACCACCAGCACCATCAGAAGCACCACCAGCTCCAGCACCAGCAGCACCAGCACCACCAGCATCACCACCAGCTCATGCACCAGCAGCACCAGCACCACCAGCAGCACCACCAGCTCCAGCACCAGCAGTCCCACCAACACCAGCACCATCACCAGCACCACAAGCAGCACCAACACCACCAACAACAGCAGCACCAGCACCACTACCAGCACCACCACCAACAGCACCAGTACCACCACCAACAGTAGCACCAGCAGCAGCAGCACCAGCACCACCACCAGCACCAGCAGCATCATAGAGTAGTGATGATACATGTTTAGTAGATCGATAAGGTACTGAAGAATGCAACTGGTTCCGCCCTAAAACACGGACATGACATGTAAGGGTTAGTCAGGGAATAACAACCCCTGTTTTTCTTACCAATAAAGGCTATGCATGCACGTCAACATCAAGGGACAGGTGTCGCTATGACCTTGGGCAACATCCTAGTCAGGTCTGGTAAGGTCGTCTCCTCCTGGTACTTTCTTAACAATGGTGCAGAGGAAGTTTATTTTTTTGTGTTTTATTCTCTTCATCATTAATGCCCAGCCATTCCACCGCCAAGTTAATTATATTACCAATATTTTTTCTTTTATTTTTTAGAAAATATGATGTTCACAGAGGGAGCTGAGTGTGTATTTATGGCGCCCCTACTTTTATTGAGTTTATTCTACACTTCCTACTGCATCTCTCTCTCTCTCTCTCTCTCTCTCTCTCTCTCTCCAGTAAGTTATGGTAGTGTGTAAAGGACCTGTTCTTCAAGTATTTTCTGTGTATAGATTACCATATCTCTTTTCTTCCCTTTCCAGTGTGTATATTCAGATTGCCTTGAGGTCTTCCAGAAGTTTAGCAATTTTTTTTCTATTCAATGTTGGCAGTAAATGTGTATATTTTCTAATACTGATATCTCTCCTACCTTGGAAGGAGTTGTGACCATAATACAGACGCGAGAACACAGATGCCTTCTGCGAGTACCGTCTTTGGCGTAGTCTTTTGTTTTGGAAGTTCTAATCCAACCTATCATTTAATTGCCGTGGCTGCATTTGTTTTACTGTGTTCGCTAAAAGATAGGTCCTCTGACATTATTATTTCGAAGTCTTTCACCTCTTTCTCAGAAAGATATCTGACGAGTGTTTTATACTGTATTCCTTGTTCGTTTTCAGTCCTTTGCCCACTGGAAGATTTTGATCATATCTGCATGCAGTTTTCCACTGCCACTTTCGAGGCAGCTCTCGTGCTTTTTCTGGTTTCGTTCACAGACGATGGCACGAAACTGTGGCGTGTGTTTTGTCTTTCCGCTGTGATGTGCGGGACGTGTGGACACAGCCTGAGCCTCTCGACTTGAGAACTCGTCTATGTGGAATGTTTAAATGATGAAGAGGTGGGTGAAGAATCCTTTAATTAAAACGTGGACAGCTCATTTCTCAGTGACTGAGAACTGAGATATTTCAAGCCAGGTGAACTTTATTTTATAATAAGACTGGAGACTGTGACTTCCCTCTTGTATTAGAGTTACAGTGTGGGATCAAGAGGTAAGTGTGTTCGTCATATTCCATCACACAGGATGGTTTTCCTGTCATTTTCCATCACACAGGATGGTTTTCCTGTCATTTTCCATCACACAGGATGGTTTTCCTGTCATATTCCATCACACAGGATGGTTTTCCTGTCATATTCCATCACACAGGATGGTTTTCCTGGCATATTCCATCACACAGGATGGTTTTCCTGTCATATTCCATCACACATGGTGGGTTTCGTGCATTAAGCAACGAAATCTGTCAGCCAGAGTTGGGAGACTCCAGTTAAGGCGATGAAGATTTTCTCAAGCATCCCCTCTGTGTGTAACTACTTTTATCAGCCTGACACGAATGAAATGTATAGCTTTTTATATGCCTAAGGTGAATTATATGCAATACGGGATATTTTTGTAAGATATCTAACAAAAAGATGAACTTTACTGACATTTTTTTTAAATGTTACAACAGATAAGCTTCTTTAATCCAGTGCGTTCATTTTTGTGTTCCTTTTGTTATTCTGTTAATATTTAACTTTAGAAAATATATATTCATTTTTAGAAAAGCATAATTTGAGTTTACCCCTAATGTGCATCTCACTTTTAGACTATTTACTGGAGACAGTGGAAGCAGAGGTGGTGTCTCTGCCCTGAATGAACGTTATATATCACTGGTTTTCGTACCGATAACATGATGAATTAGACATGTGCAACATCTGGGTTATCACTACTTTGTAGACATGTCGCCATCCAGTGGGTCATCACCTGCTCCTAGGCTGAGGGACTGATTACCTCACCTGCTCCTAGGCTGAGGGACTGATTACCTCACCTGCTCCTAGGCTGAGGGACTGATTACCTCACCTGCTCCTAGACTGAGGGACTGAGTACCTCACCTGCTTCTAGGCTGAGGGACTGATTACCTCACCTGCTCCTAGGCTGAGGGACTGATTACCTCACCTGTTCCTAGGCTGAGGGACTGATTACCTCACCTGCTCCTAGGCTGAGGGACTGATTACCTCACCTGCTTCTAGGCTGAGGGACTGATTACCTCACCTTCTCCTAGGCTGAGGGACTGATTACCTCACCTGCTCCTAGGCTGAGGGACTGATTACCTCACCTGCTTCTAGGCTGAGGGACTGATTAACTCACCTGCTCCTAGGCTGAGGGACTGATTACCTCACCTGCTCCTAGACTGAGGGACTGATTACCTCACCTGCTCCTAGGCTGAGGGACTGATTACCTCACCTTCTCCTAGGCTGAGGGACTGATTACCTCACCTTCTCCTAGGCTGAGAGACTGATTACCTCACCTGCTCCTAGGCTGAGGGACTGATTACCTCACCTGTTCCTAGGCTGAGGGACTGATTACCTCACCTGCTCCTAGGCTGAGGGACTGATTACCTCACCTGCTTCTAGGCTGAGGGACTGATTACCTCACCTTCTCCTAGGCTGAGGACTGATTACCTCACCTGTTTCTAGGCTGAGGGACTGATTACCTCACCTGCTCCTAGGCTGAGGGACTGATTACCTCACCTGCTCCTAGGCTGAGGGACTGATTACCTCACCTGCTCCTAGGCTGAGGGACTGATTACCTCACCTGCTCCTAGGCTGAGGGACTGATTACCTCACCTTCTCCTAGGCTGAGAGACTGATTACCTCACCTTCTCCTAGGCTGAGAGACTGATTACCTCACCTGCTTCTAGGCTGAGGGACTGATTACCTCACCTTCTCCTAGGCTGAGAGACTGATTACCTCACCTGCTTCTAGGCTGAGGGACTGATTACCTCACCTGCTCCTAGGCTGAGGGACTGATTACCTCACCTGCTCCTAGGCTGAGAGACTGATTACCTCACCTGCTCCTAGGCTGAGGGACTGATTACCTCACCTGCTTCTAGGCTGAGGGACTGATTACCTCACCTGCTCCTAGGCTGAGGGACTGATTACCTCACCTGCTCCTAGGCTGAGGGACTGATTACCTCACCTGCTTCTAGGCTGAGGGACTGATTACCTCACCTGCTCCTAGGCTGAGGGACTGATTACCTCACCTGCTCCTAGGCTGAGGGACTGATTACCTCACCTGCTCCTAGGCTGAGGGACTGATTACCTCACCTTCTCCTAGGCTGAGGGACTGATTACCTCACCTGCTCCTAGACTGAGAGACTGATTGCCTCACCTGCTCCTAGGCTGAGGGACTGATTACCTCACCTGCTCATAGGCTGAGGGACTGATTACCTCACCTGCTCCTAGGCTGAGGGACTGATTACCTCACCTGCTCCTAGACTGAGAGATTGATTACCTCACCTGCTCCTAGGCTGAGGGACTGATTATCTCGTCTTCTACTGTTTTCTATGTATATTTCTAGTCTTCGGATTAAGTTGAAGTATTGTCTTGATTGAAGGTGTTCGGTTAGTTAACCTTGATCAATCTGACTTACCAGTCAAACTCAGTAGTCAGAGTTTAATTGATCAGTTCCTCGTACTTAAGGGGCACGTCAGTTCCCCTGTCTTCTATTAATATGTTATTTTCCCCCTATAATCTACCTTGTCCATAATTACTATCACATTTACTTTTTCTGCTTTCGTAAGGTGAAGTCCAGGATCTTTCCTTAATTCATGGTATAACTTAATAAATCTTTGAGGACAATTGTGTTGCAGATAGTAATTATCGACAAGGTAGATTATAGGGGAAAAATAAACATATTAGGAGACGGGGAAACTGAGGCGAGAGTCTGGCTTCCAAGGCAGTCGCTGGAATGTTGAGTCGTCCTGGGAAGGAGGCAGACACTCTTCGTATTTAATTATGTAAGCCCAGCTGACAGGTGAAGATACGACTGTCGTGGTCTCGTCGGGTCTTCCCTCCACCGTCAACACTCACAACGGGAGCCACTGAACGTATATTGGAATGCATATCAACGGCGAAATATACCGATGAATGTGTAAATGTGTGAATTTTATTGAGAAATATCGTCCATCAAGGACTGAGCAGTTCAACTCCCAGGTGGAAGAAGAGTCTTCATAAAACTCCACAGTTCACATATCAAGTCTTATGCACATACTGCTATTTAGCGGAGTGTAATACCCCTAATCGTTTTGCTGAAAGACTTCAGTACCTGATGTAGCCAATCCATCCTGTGTGGCAGGGAAGTGTTTGTTGCCACTTTGTAGCTTAGAGTCGTACCACAAAACTGATGTATTCAGTTTTTAAGTACAAATTTGCTATAATATGCTATATTTACGCGAAACTGAAGATCTTTTTATTGTGGCAACGTTTCGCTCTCCAGGAGCTTTATCAAGCCGTAACGTGACGGCTTGATAAAGCTCCTGGAGAGCGAAACGTTGCCACAACAAACTGAAGATCGCCAAAGACTTTCACAACGGGAGTTCAAACGCCTTCACAACGGGAACCCATACAACGGGAATTCCTCAAACGTACTCACAACGGGAGTGTAAACGGACTCACACCGGGAGTCCACCAATTCACAAGTGGTGTTCCACAGGGGTTAGTGTTGGGCTCCGTGTTCACAATTTAGATAAGGATTTAGATGAGAGAATAAATAATATTGTAAAGAGCTTCTTTGACTACATAATGTTCTAAGATCACCGGGTTTAGTGCTTTCCTCTGAGTAAAATATAAGAATTGTGAACGGCATCACTCTTCAGTGGCTGATGCATCGTAGGAAGGATGGAACATTATATGGATTTTGTTGGATTCTGTACAATAACTGATTAAGAAAGGATAATGTTGGGGTTGAAAAGTGGAAGGTGAGTGTGAGGTGGAATGTGTGAGAGGTCGTGTGTGAGAGGTCGTGTGTGAGGGGTCGTGAGTGCGTGAAGGAGTGAGAGTTCCTAAGTTCGTGCGAGTGAGAGAGTGGTGTAAGTGCGTGACAGAGGCATTAGCAAAGTTTGAGAATCCAGGAGAGAAGAGGTTAGCGTGTCTGAAGCCTGAAACTCAATGCCAACCCCAGAGGTGGAGGCAGTGAGCGTGTGCTCCAGCAGTTAGTTTGACAGCTACACTGCCGCAAGTACGTACAGTACGCACATATATACTCGTTTAAGGGAAGAACATAAGGAAATTTGGGCACTGCGGTAGGCCAACTGCCCAGTCGACGTTTCAGTGCGATTTTCAGCATTTTTGGGGCATTTTAATTTTTAAGTACAATATCCAAATAAGAGAATTGACGCTGAATTCTGCAAAACCATAAAATATCATAAATTTTAATCAAAATTAGGCAGATCCAACTGAATATTCGAAGGAGACCTTTTACTAATGAGGAGAAAATAGTTTTCACTTCTCCAAGTCCGGGAGGCAGAGCTCCACTTCCCTATCTAACGCTATTAGTTACCGAACACCACAATGACGGGTATTAAGAGATCACGTAGCATCTTAACTGCTTCTCCTGATATCAAGAAGAGGTGACAGGGAAACCTTTGTAAACAAAGTGCTCTTAACCGTTATCTTACAACTAGCGTTGTCAGTAAGAGTACTGACAACGCTAGTTATAAAAGAACTGTTCAGAGGACTTTGAGAAAAGGTTATAATATACTTAAAAATATATATAAAAAAAAGTGCTATCAATAATTTTGTTTTTCGATGGGCATCATCCTGGGTATGAAGACCCATTAGCCTACTATGATAGTCACAAATATTCAAGAAAGAAGCGGCTGAGCAAATTCCATTTATTTTCACTGTTTCTCATGAAAATCCAATACAAATATTACAAATAAAGTAAATAAATTGTTGACCTGCCTGTCCAAACAACAGCACATGACACGCAAAAATAAATCTATTGCAATCAATCCATAGCTAAACAAGAAGGTAGTATATTGAACAAGGAAATAAATACTTTTTCTATATATTTAAAAACTTCGAGAGAAAATGACTGGAACAATTTACAACTAACTCAAGAATTTTCGCTACATGTTTACATGGGGTTGCGGCTCATGATACATCAAGTCACAACGCCGCTGAAAGTTAACACAAATTCTAAACCCGTTTAACGGTGGTGGAAACTGTATTTGAGTGAGAGGAGAGTGCTTGAAGGCTCAGGTCAAAAGTATGCTTGAAGGATCAGGTCAGGAGAGTGCTTGAAGGCTCAGGTCAGGAGAGTGCTTGAAGACGGCGCCTGTAGACGATTTTATCGGCAAGTGACCGACAAGGTGAGGTTGGGTGAGGTAAGGTAAGGAGACAGGGAAGGCGTCCAGTATCTGCCGCAACCTTCAGAGACCCGGCGCTCCACTCAAGTTTTCTTGGCCAGCGAGCAAACAACTTAATTTTTGTTGCTTGCTTGTAACTCGACATTGGCGAGGGGAAGAAAATGACCTCAAGGAAAGCTCACGAATATTTGATAAGACAGTAATGGGTACCCTTTTTGTGTGTAACATTAGCTTTCACTGTTTCCATCAGAAATATTGTCGTAGTCTCAGAGTGACGCATTTATATTAAGCTTACCATAACTGTTCAAGTGATAAACTTCGACATAAGAAACTAGGTCTATCTAAAGAACATCTAAAAGCCAGTAAACAGGAAGAGAACTGCGTGGTACTCGTCTGACACATGTCTGAACAAAAATCTAAGTTATGGTACATTATTTTTGTTTGTCAGAAAAGTCTGAGGAAAAAAGTAAATTATGATACGTTGTTGCATATACACTAACATGTCGAAAATAGTAATATCGTGTGCACAGCTGAGCATCAGCAAGGAGAGACGACTTTAGGGAGATGAGCGACTAGCTCTCTATTGAGCGAGTAATGGCTGTCAGAGTCAACAAGCAATTAATAAAAGATAAACGTTTAATATTTAAAAAAGAAATGTAGGCAGGAGTGAGAAACCAAATACAGATAATTATGAAATTTAGATTACGTACACACTGCCAGACATGGGTGAACACTTGCCAGTGTTCCCCTGGCCTCCAGGTGAACACTTGCCAGTGTTCCCCTGGCCTCCAGGTGAACACTTGCCAGTGTTCCCCTGGCCTCCAGGTGAACACTTGCCAATGTTTCCCTGGCCTCCAGGTGAACACTTGCCAGTGTTCCCCTGGCCTCCAGGTGAACACTTGCCAGTGTTCCCCTGGCCTCCAGGTGAACACTTGCCAATGTTTCCCTGGCCTCCAGGTGAATATTCACTTTCGCCTTCTGACAGGTTCGTTATTGGAAACGAGTGAAGTTAATTTCCTCCTTTAGGTTTTTTCCTCCCTCCTCTGTAGTTGGAAACATGACACTGTGAATGTTGTCAAGGAAGGTTCTCTTACCTATACATCGCTAACCTTCATTCTGAGGTCTGGTTTACCACAACACTGCCGGAGAAGAGTTAAAAAAGAGTCACACAAAAGTCTGCTAGCGCCATCTTACTGATCGAGAAGTAGGTTGAGTGTTTCTCCCTGTGGTTCCTGAAAAGAAGGTCCAGGTATTTACCTGTTTTATGTCTCCTGCAAAACTCTCACCTGCAAGTAGACAAACGTACACACGAGCTAGTGAGCTAAAGAGAGAGAGCGATAGCAAGGGCTCCTTTAAAACAATCACACGAGCTTTCTAGTGTCATTAATAATTTGCTTTGCCATTTACGATAGCCTGGCTACAACTGTGCAGAATGAACTATTTTTGGCAGTTGCATGAATATTTGGAAACAAGTCATCTGTCCTGTGATTCACGCTTAATACGTTATCACAAAATCGGCCACATCCATCTAGGAATTAATTTCTGCCTCCTTCGTGAGTCTTCCTTCAAACTCTTGTCTTCACCGTAACTTTACACATATCGGTTGCCCATTTTCCTAAAGAGGTCGTTCAATCATTACTTTATTTTTAATATAAATATTGTGTCCAAGAGAAGCCTTTGTAAAATTTAATTTGTAAATTCAGCGATACTTGAAAATCGTAATGGCGTGTTAGCTATTTGGGTAAAACTGACGGTGTCTTTGGCGGTGTGTTCCCTCGAGAAATATTTAACGCTGCTGAAGAAAAACTCAAAATAGGTGTAAAATATTACATTTTCGTGACCACGATATCATTGGGAACTGCTGGTTACTCCCTCTAGCCTCAGTGAACACCACATCCCTGGCTCGTTACTACTCCCTCTAGCCTCAGTGAACACCACATCCCTGGCTCGTTACTACTCCCTCTAGCCTCAGTGAACACCACATCCCTGGCTCGTTACTACTCCCTCTAGCCTCAGTGAACACCACATCCCTGGCTCGTTACTACTACTGCTAGCCTCAGTGAACACCACATCCCTGGCTCGTTACTACTACTGCTAGCCTCAGTGAACACCACATCCCTGGCTCGTTACTACTACTGCTAGCCTCAGTGAACACCACATCCCTGGCTCGTTACTACTCCCTCTAGCCTCAGTGAACACCACATCCCTGGCTCGTTACTACTCCCTCTAGCCTCAGTGAACACCACATCCCTGGCTCGTTACTACTCCCTCTAGCCTCAGTGAACACCACATCCCTGGCTCGTTACTACTCCCTCTAGCCTTAGTGAACACCACATCCCTGGCTCGTTACTACTCTATCTAGCCTCAGTGAACACCACATCCCTGGCTCGTTACTACTCCCTCTAGCCTCAGTGAACACCACATCCCTGGCTCGTTACTACTCCCTCTAGCCTCAGTGAACACCACATCCCTAGCTCGTTACTACTACCTCTAGCCTCAGTGAACACCACATCTCTGGCTCGTTACTACGACCTCTAGCCTCAGTGAACACCACATCCCTGGCTCGTTACTACTACTCCTAGCCTCAGTGAACACCACATCCCTGGCTCGTTACTACTCCCTCTAGCCTCAGTGAACACCACATCCCTGGCTCGTTACTACTACTGCTAGCCTCAATGAACACCACATCCCTGGATCGTTACTACTACTGCTAGCCTCAGTGAACACCACATCCCTGGCTCGTTACTACTCCCTCTAGCCTCAGTGAACACCACATCCCTGGCTCGTTACTACTAGTCTAGCCTCAGTGAACACCACATCCCTGGCTCGTTACTACTCCTCTAGCCTCAGTGAACACCACATCCCTGGCTCGTTACTACTCCTCTAGCCTCAGTGAACACCACACCCCTGGCTCGTTACTACTCTGCTAGCCTCAGTGAACACCACATCCCTGGCTCGTTACTACTACTGCTAGCCTCAGTGAACACCACATCCTGGCTCGTTACTACTCTCTAGCCTCAGTGAACACTACATCCCTGTCGTTACTACTCCTCTAGCCTCAGTGAACACCACATCCCTGCTCGTTACTACTCCCTCTAGCCTCAGTGAACACCACATCCCTGGCTCGTTACTCTACTCTAGCCTCAGTGAACACCACATCACTGGCTCGTTACTACTCCCTCTAGCCTCAGTGAACACCACATCCCTGGCTCGTTACTACTACTGCTAGCCTCAGTGAACACCACATCCCTGGCTCGTTACTACTCCTCTAGCCTCAGTGAACACCACATCCCTGGCTCGTTACTACTACTGCTAGCCTTAGTGAACACCACATCCCTGGCTCGTTACTACTACTGCTAGCCTCAGTGAACACCACATCCCTGGCTCGTTACTACTACTGCTAGCCTCAGTGAACACCACATCCCTGGCTCGTTACTACTCCCTCTAGCCTCAGTGAACACCACATCCCTGGCTCGTTACTACTACCTCTAGCCTCAGTGAACACCACATCTCTGGCTCGTTACTACGACCTCTAGCCTCAGTGAACACCACATCCCTGGCTCGTTACTACTACTGCTAGCCTCAGTGAACACCACATCCCTGGCTCGTTACTACTCCCTCTAGCCTCAGTGAACACCACATCCCTGGCTCGTTACTACTACTGCTAGCCTCAGTGAACACCACATCCCTGGATCGTTACTACTACTGCTAGCCTCAGTGAACACCACATCCCTGGCCCCGTTACTACTCCCTCTAGCCTCAGTGGACACCACATCCCTGGCTTGTTACTACTACTGCTAGCCTCAGTGAACACCACATCCCTGGCTCGTTACTACTCCCTCTAGCCTCAGTGAACACCACATCCCTGGCTCGTTACTACTACTGCTAGCCTCAGTGAACACCACATCCCTGGCTCGTTACTACTCCCTCTAGTCTCAGTGAACACCACATACCTGGCTCGTTACTACTCCCTCTAGCCTCAGTGAACACCACACCCCTGGCTCGTTACTACTACTGCTAGCCTCAGTGAGCACCACATCCCTTGCTCGTTACTACTACTGCTAGCCTCAGTGAGCACCACATCCCTGGCTCGTTACTACTACTGCTAGCCTCAGTGAGCACCACATCCCTGGCTCGTTACTACTCCCTCTAGCCTCAGTGAGCACCACATCCCTGGCTCGTTACTACTCCCTCTAGCCTCAGTGAACACCACATCCCTGGCTCGTTACTACTACCTCTAGCCTCAGTGAACACCACATCTCTGGCTCGTTACTACTACTGCTAGCCTCAGTGAGCACCACATCCCTGGCTCGTTACTACTCCCTCTAGCCTCAGTGAACACCACATCCCTGGCTCGTTACTACTACCTCTAGCCTCAGTGAACACCACATCCTTGGCTCTTTACTACTACTGCTAGCCTCAGTGAACACCACATCCCTGGCTCGTTACTACTACTGCTAGCCTCAGTGAACACCACATCCTTGGCTCGTTACTACTACCTCTAGCCTCAGTGAACACCACATCCCTGGCTCCTTACTACTCCCTCTAGCCTCAGTGAACACCACATCCCTGGCTCGTTACTACTCCCTCTAGCCTCAGTGAACACCACATCCCTGGCTCGTTACTACTACCTCTAGCCTCAGTGAACACCACATCCCTGGCTCGTTACTACTCCCTCTAGCCTCAGTGAACACCACATCCCTGGCTCATTACTACTAATGCTAGCCTCAGTGAACACCACATCCCTGGCTCGTTACTACTCCCTCTAGCCTCAGTGAACACCACATCCCTGGCTCGTTACTACTACTGCTAGCCTCAGTGAACACCACATCCCTGGCTCGTTACTACTACCTCTAGCCTCAGTGAACACCACATCCCTGGCTCGTTACTACTCCCTCTAGCCTCAGTGAACACCACATCCCTGGCTCGTTACTACTCCTCTAGCCTCAGTGAACACCACATCCTGGCTCGTTACTACTCTCTAGCCTCAGTGAACACCACATCCCTGGCTCGTTACTACTACTCTAGCCTCAGTGAACACCACATCCCTGGCTCGTTACTACTCCCTCTAGCCTCAGTGAACACCACATCCCTGGCTCGTTACTACTCCTTCTAGCCTCAGTGAACACCACATCTCTGGCTCGTTACTACTACCTCTAGCCTCAGTGAACACCACATCCCTGGCTCGTTACTACTACTGCTAGCCTTAGTGAACACCACATCCCTGGCTCGTTACTACTACTGCTAGCCTCAGTGAACACCACATCCCTGGCTCGTTACTACTACTGCTAGCCTCAGTGAACACCACATCCCTGGCTCGTTACTACTACTGCTAGCCTCAGTGAACACCACATCCCTGGCTCGTTACTACTACTGCTAGCCTCAGTGAACACCACATCCCTGGCTCGTTACTACTACTGCTAGCCTCAGTGAACACCACTCCACACCATTAGCGGAACACTCCCTTAACCACAACCACCATGACAGGTTCTACTTTCACACTTTTCCTATTAAACATCCATATACGATTTTCTGTAAATCATGGAAACATATCACTCTCCGCTTATATCAAGCAGTGTGGCTGGTGTGGATAGAGGGTCGGGAAAGAGCCTTCTGCTATACTATCCTAATCTCAACTATCTAGGTAACTAAACAATGTTTTCGCAGATAAACCTATGGTTTATATCGATCCTTTCCCAAATAAACTATTCTTGTTGCCAAACCCTAGAGAAATAATCACTGTCCCTTTTTTCATCAAGGTCTGTAGGTCCTTCCCTAGGATACGGCCTACAGCAGTCAACTAACTCTTAGATGCGTATTTCTACACGTACCACCTCACCCAAGATTGAACTCGGATTCATCGATTGTGAACTGAACGACGCTCTTCCATTAAATCCCCTCCCAGGGCTGCCCTCAGGATAGTGTCTAGGGAGGCCAGCTGTGACTAACTCCCCGCTGCAGGTTAATGCTGATCCTCTTATAACTTCACAAAGCGTGGCTGTGGTTACTGGCGGGGGTGAAGGGGTTGGGAGATTATTCCCGGTTAATTTGACCCTCAACACGACGCTGCTTCAAGTCGCTTGAAACTTGTCACAGCTCAAGTGTCAACCCTGAAAACATTTTCACGAGGCAAGTCTGAATTTTGTGCAATTATGCAAAGATTCTATTAAATGTAAACGACAGGTATTTTGTTTTTAATTCACAGTTAGTTTCCAAGTTCCAGAAGAAACTAGGGGGGACATCTCTAATCGTTCTGGATTTGATAATGGACATTCTTAAAGCGTAAACTGCTAGAATGTCTGGTGCAAGTTGCAGCAGAATGTCCTCTCATGAAAACTCAAGAGTGCGGTTCACTCTGGTCACCTGTCTGAGTCACTTGTCTGAGAGTCACTTGTCTGAGAGTCACTTTTTGAGTCACCACCGAGTGAAAAATCTCGGCAGACATTTTAAGCAACATTAAATTATATTAACATCTTATTGGACCATTAAAACAATAAAATATAGTTTTACTCAGTAACTCAATGGCAGAAAAGAAACATCGTCACAATAAAAGCAATTTCTGTGTTCTTACATGAATGCCTTTATATCCAACTTTATAGAATACTGTACCGATTGTTTTAGGAATCTTTTGTCATGGGTTTCAATTCCATGAACAGAATATTTAACAACTTTAGTTACAAAAGCCGCGAGAAATCTTGCTTTTATAGACGTTGTCTGTGCCGTATTCTCCACTATCTTTTCTTGTTGATGTGTCATTAGAAGAATAGATTAGATTTAGACCTGTTAACTAGAAAGGGTTAGGAGGAGCACATCTAGATCTATATCTTCAATTATCTTATCTGTTGGAGGGAAATTTACGATACTGTTTGCTTGTCAGTATCTTAGTTTTTGATGAAGATGTGACTAAGCCAAATCGATTACAAATTACTTGAGTCTCGTTAAGAATGGTACTTGTTTTCTCAGGCTCTGTTGTTTGGATGATGACGTCGTCAGCATAGGTTATAACTATATATAGTTCAAAAATAATCAGACCAGCACGGCTGGGCACTCGACAACCATCACCAAGACTATTCTCGTCTCCAGCCACTCAGACTTGCAGTGGCCAGGCCGTTCAGAGACCAAACCTAGGCTGCTCTGCTTGTCTCCGGCCACTGCTGACCACTGAGCAAGCAAACATCCAACCAAGCTTCTTCGCTACTATGACTGAAGAACCTCTGAGCTGAGAATCTACTAAATAATTTCAAATAAGAAGTAACCAAAGTAGAAGCCCTTAGCCCCGTTGTCAATACCAATATTAGAAGCAGCACCTCTCAGCCTCGTTGTCAAGGCTAATACTTGAACCAGCAGCTCTCAGTCCGCTTGATAAAGCCAATAACGAAAGCAGGCGCACTCAGCCCGCCTTTTAAGCAGTCCTTAGCTCGCCCATTAAAGCTAATTTAGTGACGAACATGAGAGAAGCCAGTACAAGACAAGAGGAAATTGTCGCCCACACTTTACACTGCTGGGAACTTCCACAGGAAAATGTGCTTGTGTGTTTGTGGGGGAAACGGGAACCTAAACTGACAGGCATAACTGATTTCTGGTTCTGTCATACCTACTGCTGAAACAGTGTATGATGTTTACCTCCAGCTTTTCAGTTTTCCCCCACAAGCTGCCCAGAAACTGGAAAGGAAGGTACTAACATCACTGGGTCTCATTTGTTGCTCTGGCTGTCAACGTTAGAGGGGTAAAAGGCTCTGTTATGAGTGCATGTAAATTGTAGCAGAAAGATCACTTCCGGGGAGCTTATGTAGTGACCGGAAGTCCAGGCAAAGAATACGACCGCTAAGTCAGGTGGCAGTTTGCCACAGGTGGGACGCTGGAACATGTGGGACGAGGGAACATAAGGAGCGCTGGAACATGAGGGACGCCGGAATAGGTGGGACGCTTTACCAATTGGAATACTGGCACAAGTGGAGCGCTAGAACATAAGGGGCGCTTTAAGAAGACTGACGCTGGAAGAAGACTGACGATGGAACAAGATTGACACTGGAACAAGAGACAGACTGGAATAAGCCAGATGCTGGGAAAAGTGGGAGTCAGGAAAAGGACGCTGGAACAGCGGCACAAAGGCTGGACAAATTTAACTCGCTGCTTCGAAAACTGAGAACGTTTTCTCAAGATGACGACGGTAAAAATGCAGCTGTAAGTAGGAAGAAGAGGAATGGCGAGGAGAGGGGAAAGGGAAATTAGAAGAGGATGGTAGGAAGAGGAAAGGGAGGAGAGGAGAGTGATAAGTGTGGAGGAAGAGGGGAGGAAAAGGAAAAGCGGGAGGAAAAGAGGGAGAAAAAGGAAAGGGAGGAAGAGGAAGATGGAGAAGGAAGAGGAAGATGGAGAAGGAATAGGAGGTACAAGGTATGGATCCGATAAGAGCATTAATGAGGGAGAGACTCCGTGTAGTCTTATGGAGGCTTAGTGGCTCCTCTGAAGGAGGAGGAGGAGAGAGGGAAGGAAGGGAGAGTGAATGTAGAGAGAGGGTAGATAGGTAGAGAGATGGAAGGAAGGGAGGGAGAGGGCTTAATAAGATGAAGATAGGATGATAAGCAAGATAAACAAAGTAGAAGAGAAGATATGGGAGAGGAGAGGATAAGGGGGAGAGGTAAAGAAAGACGAGGAAGTCAAGGGCTTCCTTAGAGCACGAGGGGAAGGTAATGCCAGTCACTCATGGGAAAGACTACACTAGGGAGGGTGAGAGAAGCATGGAGGAAGAGGATGGAGGGAGGGAGGTAAAGTGTGTGTGGAAGGTGAGAGAGAGGAAGGAAGGAAGGAAGGGGAAAGGAGGAACTGATCAAGAGCCAGTAGTCCTGCTGCAGTCTTCCTCCTTTCTTATGTTCGTGAATCATTCTCACAGGGCTTTCTCGGTAAGAAGATTTTGACCAGAAACACTGTACGATCAGTATTGTCCTAATTATAACCTCCTTACTTATTCCTCGTACACCTGGTAGCGTGAGGGAAGGGTCTCCCTCTCATGACCAGGGGTTCAGTCCCACACTACTCATATTGTGCATTTGATGATATACACGGAGGATGACGTCATTTGCTACCACATAGAGAGAGAGAGAGAGAGAGAGAGAGAGAGAGAGAGAGAGAGAGAGAGAGAGAGAGAGAGAGAGAGAGAATTCAAAGAAAGGACTGGTAGGGAGAATAATAAGGAATTGTTACTAGGAAGGTTGGTTAAAGAGAGATGAAGTGAAGGATGTCGAAATGATATTGTGTGGATTAAAGGATGGTGTCAGTGTGGAGCAGAGAACTGCGGTTGGTAGGTGCTGGAGGGAAGACAAGTGACCGGTCATGTCTCACAGCTTTTATGAAACAACTGAGATTCCACAAGGTGTAAGTCTTCTTCAACAAGGTGTAAGTCTTCTTCCACAAGGTGTAAGTCTTCTTCCGGCCATAAAGAAAGGAAGGCTTTCAAGCAGATGGATGAGAGTTCTTCAGTGTGTCTGAGATGCCAACCATCGCGAGAGGTATAGCCACTACAATAGACAAAGAACACGTCAATAACATCGAGAGAGGAGAAATAGTCACAATAAGCGAATTGAAATTAAAGTAGCTTAATTACTGTTATTATAATCAAAACTAAGTGTTGACCCCACAAAGGTCATCCAGCACTGAAAAGTAACTTAAAGGATAAAGTGACATGCCAGTCAGTGACGACAAAGTTTTCTCTATATCACGTCTGTTCCTCGTAGTCCAGGAGTGTGAGCACAGTTAGTGCGCCGACAAAGATATGGAAAGAGACTTAAGGACAAGTTTCTCTTACAATTGTTATCCTTGTTCACATACTAGTAAATAGTTAACTGGATGTTACTAGATTTCTGTGGGTGGCGCGACATCCTGTGAAATAAGACCGAGGAACCAGATTGCTTGGCTCTTTCAGTTATCCTATTGACCTTCTTGTGTTGCGTAGTCATCTGGATGTTCGGTCGTCCCTTGAGATCTTTCTCACTCCAGCAGCATCCCTCTTTCTCCATTCTACAAGTAGCACCTCTCAGACGTTAGATAGTCATCATACTATTTTTTTTTCTCTAATGGCTCTGCTATGTTTTACTTACGAGTTTGAGATGAGTTCTCCAGCCATTTTTCTTAGTTTCTCCAGCTAGCTGACTGCTCCATGCAAGCCTCTTCATCCCTCTCCCAAGCATCACTTGATTTATATTCAACTCTGCACTCGGCTTGCTTACACCGTCTCGCCTGCCTCTACCTCTTTTTATGTTCTTTGTGTCTCAGGTAGACACATGATATATGTATATATATACTCGTAGCTATTTGTTGGTATTGCCTACCTCTTCTCTTCTTCCACGTGCAGTCAGTAGGCTGCTCCACCAGCTGATCAAATGGCAAAGGTTTGGTCGGTCACTTTACAAGATTTCCCCTTCTTGCTTCTTTTACTACACGTATTTCGCTACGGAAGGCAACACACACACACACACACACACACACACACACACACACGTCTTACAGTAAGGTAGTGGAAGTGCGAACATTTTAATCCGGTCCCTACGGTAATACAACAGAATGTGTAGAATTAATAACGGAGCTTCCCCTTCCTTCCCCTCCCTCCATCCCTCGCCAACTGAGCTGTTCCACACACAAACATTACTTTCAAAAAGAACAAAAAGTCACACTGCAGTAACTGGAACAATACACAAATAACCTGCACACAGGAGAACGACACTTCTGACGACGTTTCGGACCGTCTTGAAGCATAAACTATTGACACAGAAGCTGCCACTACAGGAGACATGTCTTAATTTCTTCCAAATTTTCATCGAATATCCCATAATCAGAATGATACTTAGTTTTGAAGTCAACTTTGTATTCACATAAATTAAAAACAAAATGTATATCAGTAGTATTGTATACCTACAAGAACGTTCGTAAGACAGTAGTTTGCGGTTTATGTCACATATTGTTTTCTTAGCAAAGAAACTGTTCAAGTCAAAGTTTGTTGTGGATTTTGCCTTCCCAAGAGACCAACAGGATCATAATAAAGTTGATGCCTCTGCTGAAACTGAAAGTAAAGACGATGCTGAATTTAATCTTGAATAGTCAGACACTTTACAAGCTCTTACCAGATCCCTGGGACTCCCCCACATATTGTCTACACGAGTTTCACTCTCTTCCTTCCTTCCTTCCTTCCTTCCTTCCTTCCTTCCGAGTTTTCTCCTTGGAAACAAATGACCATCTGTCACGGAAGATGTTCTTTAAATGGGAAGAACGAAAACTGTGACGTATTTTCATTTTACTTCGCCGAAATTTCCTTTGAGAGTCTCAGAGTAACGTTACACTCCAGGTGACTGGCCAGTTGTAGTGTTAAAAAGCCCTGGTAACATTTATTAATTATAACAAAAATATTAAAAGGTACACTAGAAGAATAGAGGACAAGTGAATATAATGAGTTTAACTCAGCACTAAGACAAGCTTAAAACATCGCGATTTGTGTAAGAAGTGCTGAGGATCGAAATGTCGTCGCCCCCACACATACCCCCCCCCACACACACACACACACACACTTGAAGAGGCTGGGCCAGGAGCTATGACTCGACCCCTGCAACCACAAATAGGTGAGTACATACACATACACACACACACACACACACACACACACACATACACACACACACACACACACTACGCCACGAGTGTACAAAAGCTTCCAGTCTTGCCTGGACCTTTAGACACAAGAACATATACAGGAACATGGACACCTTAAGGGCCGTATGGATTTGCTCATGACACTTCCGTTATTTTCGTCCGATTTTTTTGCTTTTTGGTATACGTTTAGAAGCATGTACTTAACAAGATGTGAGAAAGTTTCAAAAAGATCGACCAACAAACAACAGAGAGAGACAAAAAATACTGATTATGACAAATGGCAGCATAGTATTCCGGTCTGGTGACACTTGCGGCACTGGGGACACTTCCCACTCGTAGAATACGTCTAACACGAATTATTTATGGATTCAATGAATGTAAGATAGCTTATCTTCATGCCGAAAAAAAATATGCCCAGGTGGATCACTAAGACTTCTTACTGTAACAGGTAGATAAAAGACCACTTACTGTAACAGGTCGATCACTAAGACCACTTACTGTAACAGGTCGATCACTAAGACCACTTACTCTAACTTTCACGAAACTGTAAAAATCCTCTTTCGAAACAAGACGCTCAGAAAACACTTAAAGTGTAAAATATTTATATATTTAAGTATTATTTATTTAATAAAAATTCCTGACAGCATCGTGTGTGAAAAACTGAGGCCGGTGACGGCAGGTTCAGACGCGACCAAAAGTACATTCGAACAAATACAAACAATACACATCAGAATTTATTTTCGAGTAATGGCGATTTGAATTCATCTGCAAGTTTAGTTTATTACCAAAGATTGATGCTGTGTGTATACACATCATCAATGTGTGTATAAACAGCATCAATGTGTGTATACACAGCAGAAGCGAAGCTGTTTAAAAGTTTGAAGACAATGAATGCGTTGTTAGATGACTTCAATTTGAATTCATAATTTAATTAAGTATACGAACGTGGCCGCCCCCACGACAACCCACACACACACACACACACACACACACACACACACACACACACACACACACACACACACACACACATTCATGGCTTTCGTTCTGCCTATTACTCGTGAATTCGTAATAGGAATCCTGGGCACAGCACTAGCGGGAAGATTGGTTCCATGATTGACTTCCAGTACAGTTATACCGCAGCTGATGACAGGTGTCAAGAATTGATGACAAGAGCCTGACAAACGCATACTTTATTGATGACAGCCTCTACTTCTCTACTGCTGCAGCTCATGAGCTTAAAGCACTGATAACTGATAGCTTGGCAATGTATAATGACAGCCACTGACAGTCCGTGTAATTATATTCAAAGAATTGTACAAATAAAAATTCTACAGCAATTAATGTCTGTTTTCTCAGCTCTAGGAAACTCTTTGCAATATTAGCATTGACAACGGTTGTTATATTGACGTAAATATTAACATTAATTAGAACTTTACACACTGATAAAACCTTAACTTAAATCTCATATAGTGATTTACACCTTTATACTGACTTCATCACTGCCCTGATTTGTTCAATTATTATTATTATTATTATTATTATTATTATTATTATTATTATTATTATTGTCATGTACTGTTCTTGATTAGGTGCAATGTTACGATATTCCGTAAACGAAATTGGAAAAAACAACTGTTAGTGTTAATTAACCTCACAGGTGTTAACCTCACAGGTGTTAACCTCGCAGGTGTTAACCTCACAGGTGTTAACCTCACAGGTGCTAACCTCACAGGTGCTAACCTCGCAGGTGTTAACCTCACAGGTGTTAACCTCACAGGTGTTAACCTCACAGGTGTTAACCTTGCAGGTGTTAACTGAATAAGTTCAATAAAACGCACTCAAGCGCTTTGCTGACACTAAAACAACAACGAGATGTTATTTCTTTGTCGCGACAATCACAGGACAACCACAGGACAACCACAGGACAATCACAGGACAACCACTGGACAATCACAGGACAACCACAGGACAATCACAGGACAACCACAGGACAATCACAGGACAACCACTGGACAATCACAGGACAACCACAGGACAATCACAGGACAATCACAGGACAACCACCGGACAATCACAGGACAACCACAGGACAATCACAGGACAACCACAGGACAACCACCGGACAACCACAGGACAACCACCGGACAACCACAGGACAATCACAGGACAACCACCGGACAACCACAGGACAATCACAGGACAACCACCGGACAACCACAGGACAATCGCTACAGGACAACCACCACAGGACAATCACTGGACAACCACCACAGGACAACAACAGAACAACCACTACAGGACAACCATAGAGGCTGACTAAGAGTTACAGCTTCCTCTCGCACAAATTCCAGTCATCCTTCCAAAACGTAACTAAACTGTTTACACACACACACACACACACACACACACACACACACACACAACACACACACACACACCACACACACACATACACACATACACATACACACACAAAGGAATGAAGGGTCAGAGGAGACATGATAACGACATACAAAATTCTGCGGAGAATCGACAAGGTAGACAGTGACAGGATGTTCCAGAGAGGGAACACAGAAACAAGGGGACACAACTGGAAGTTGAAGACTCAGATGAGTCAAAGGGATGTTAGGAAGCATTTCTTCAGCCACAGAGTAGTCAGGAAGTGGAATAGTCTAGAGAAAGATATAGTGGAGGCAGGAACCATACATAGTTTTAAGACAAGGTATGATAAATCTCATGGAGCAGGGAGAGCAGAGACCCAGTAACGGACAGCGAAGAGGCGGGGCCAGGAGCTGAGTCTCGACCCCTGCAACCACAATTAGGTGAGTACAATTAGGTGAGTACACACACACACACACACACACACACACACAAACACACACAACGAAATGTGTGAACGATTGCATTGTGGATTATGGAACACATTTTACACATTTCCAGTAGTTAATAAAAAAAGCAAGATTTCAGTTAAGTTTTTTTTAATTTATTTTTCCCTCTGTATTACTTCACGTCGTCACAGAGTGAGAGTAAACCGAACATTGCTTTCCTATCACCAGCGATACATAACAGATGGAACAGAGAGAGAGAGAGAGGACATGTTCAAGGTTCCGAACACAGTGAAACTTTCACCAAATGTCTGAGGAAGGAGCATATTAGCGTCACTGTCCATCACTGAGTGAACAAGGTGTGGCCTCTTACAGTTTCCTCGCCCAGGGATCATAGAACACAACACAGGGACCGACAGGGTAAAGGTGTGGACCTCCCTATTACCATGGCCACGCCACTAACACTAGTAGGTAGTTGTGACAATTACGAAGCATTTTGACTGCATAGATCCAGGGCCTCCAAGAGAAATTTTTCAAGGCGGGACAAGATTGCTTTGAAGTCCCTGGGGGCAAGATGAGGCCCCTGGGGGCAAGCTGAGGCCCCTGGGGGCAAGCTGAGGCCCCCAGTCTAAGTGAATTTTACATAATTAATTTTACAAACTAATAATAGTTGAATTTATAAAAAAAAAATGAAAAAATAAAAATAAAGCGTCTATGGCTATAGGGCCCCTTCAGAGATCAACAGCCATGAAAACAAAAATATGCACAACACACAAATACAAGGAAAAAATAAAAGCAACAAAGACAAATACTCTCCTGCCAGTTGAAAATATCCAACATAAATTTAATTACTAATGACAAAGCACTCTCTTATAAGTTGCTGCGGTGTTGGTGTTTGTGGTTATGTTGGCCAGGAGACAGGACAAGTGCCTCCTGACACGGGTCTTAATAATAAAGAGGACCCGTTCAATGACGTAGTTCCTCCACAGTGTGACAGAGGTCCCTACAGGCACCTCGGTAATTATAAAAACCATGCCGCTAATGCTGGAAGAAAGCAGCTCATCGTGGGCTGTGGAGAGGTGGTATGTCAGGCGGCGGCGTGGCGGCGGGAGGAAGGTTGTAGTGGGTTGATGGGTACGATTGAAATATGTGATACTGGGCAGTAAGGAACAGGTAGTGGGGAGTAGATAGTGGAAGATGGTGGAAAGATAAGTGGGTGGTGAGAAGCATTTCAAACAGCCTGATGTAGAAGTGAAAGTTCTCTCTATATTTCTCCATTCTTTAATACTGCTTTTTATAAATTGTGATGATAGTGTATAACAATATTCTGGTCTACTGTATATAAGAACTGTTAAGGCTGAAATAATTGGTATAATATGTCTTCTAGTGGATTGTCTCGTTATCCGGCTTATAAATGCCCTTGCAGTTATGATGGGAACAGAGTCGTTTTCTCTTAACGTAAGATATACCGACATGGTATCCCCCAGGTCCCCAACATTCCTCTTCCGCTCTATCGAATAGTTTGATTGCGTTTTTCTACACCGATCCAAAATTTTATTTCTTCCATTTTTCCACAGCGGAGAAGGTGAAGCTGGACCTCGCTGAATATTGTTCCAGCACGACACTACAACACTTGATTCACTTTACACAATTTTGTAACCGAGGGATCTCTGCTGTTTTGTGTAATTATCTCTGCTGTATCTTGGTAATGTTTTGTGTAATTAGAATGACACAAAACATTGCTTCTCCCAGACACGTCTTTCACTAAGGTCAAAAAAAAAAAGGTGATTAAAACTTTATGTATTTTTGTTTTGTTAATTTTTTTTACTCGTACTTTTTATTAGTCTCTTTAGCTACGTTGACACCCATTACATGTTTCATGGGCATTGTCATAACCACTCTTTAAACTGTGTATAGTTTTGTCTCCATTTCATATTCACCTCATTATTATTATTATTATTATTATTATTATTATTATTATTTACGGTGAAGCGCAAAACGCTTAAGGGTCATACAAAGCCTCAAGAAAAGTTTGTAATCACGTTTGATTTAAAGAAAAGAAGAAGAGTAACTCCAGTTCTTTGGATCAAGAGCCCTTCACCAGCGTGAAGACACAATGCTTCCTAAAATCCTTTAACTCATATGTCTGTTTATCTCTCACTTTAGTAAATATTATTAAATTTATTAGTGAGTGTTAGACCCACATGGGTTATACAGCGAGTAGAGGACTAGGAGGCATTGAGATCTGATCCATGGAAGGGTAGGATAAGCCAAATTTCTTGGATCAAGAGCTCCTCACCGTCATCAAGATAAGAGGACACCAACCTTCATTATTATTATAATCACAACTAAGTACTAAACCCACAAGGTTCACACCAGCCTGCACTCTGGTGTTGTCTCACTCACTGGTGGTGTGCTGCACTCTGGTGTTGTCTCACTCACTGGTGGTGTGCTACACTCTGGTGTTGTCTCACTCACTTTGGTGGTGTGCTACACTCTGGTGTTGTCTCACTCACTGGTGGTGTGCTCCACTCTGGTGTTGTCTCACTCACTGGTGGTGTGCTGCACTCTGGTGTTGTCTCACTCACTGGTGGTGTGCTACACTCTGGTGTTGTCTCACTCACTGGTGGTGTGTTGCACTCTGGTGTTGTCTCACTCACTGGTGGTGTGCTGCACTCTGGTGTTGTCTCACTCACTGGTGGTGTGTTGCACTCTGGTGTTGTCTCACTCACTGGTGGTGTGCTACACTCTGGTGTTGTCTCACTCACTGGTGGTGTGCTGCACTCTGGTGTTGTCTCACTCATTGGTGGTGTGTTGCACTCTGGTGTTGTCTCACTCACTGGTGTGCTACACTCTGGTGTTGTCTCACTCACTGGTGGTGTGTTGCACTCTGGTGTTGTCTCACTCACTGGTGGTGTGCTGCACTCTGGTGTTGTCTCACTCACTGGTGGTGTGTTGCACTCTGGTGTTGTCTCACTCACTGGTGGTGTGTTGCACTCTGGTGTTGTCTCACTCACTGGTGGTGTGTTGCACTCTGGTGTTGTCTCACTCACTGGTGGTGTGCTGCACTCTGGTGTTGTCTCACTCACTGGTGGTGTGTACCACTCTGGTGTTGTCTCACTCACTGGTGGTGTGCTGCACTCTGGTGTTGTCTCACTCACTGGTGGTGTGCTGCACTCTGGTGTTGTCTCACTCACTGGTGGTGTGTACCACTCTGGTGTTGTCTCACTCACTGGTGGTGTGCTGCACTCTGGTGTTGTCTCATTCACTGGTGGTGTGCTCCACTCTGGTGTTGTCTCATTCACTGGTGGTGTGCTCCTCTCTGGTGTTGTCTCATTCACTGGTGGTGTGTGCACTCTGGTGTTGTCTCACTCACTGGTGGTGTGTACCACTCTGGTGTTGTCTCACTCACTGGTGGTGTGCTGCAATCTGGTGTTGTCTCACTCACTGGTGGTGTGCTGCACTCTGGTGTTGTCTCACTCACTGGTGGTGTGCTACACTCTGGTGTTGTCTCACTCACTGGTGGTGTGCTGCACTCTGGTGTTGTCTCACTCACTGGTGGTGTGCTGCACTCTGGTGTTGTCTCACTCACTGGTGGTGTGCTCACTCTGGTGTTGTCTCACTCACTGGTGGTGTGTTGCACTCTGGTGTTGTCTCACTCACTGGTGGTGTGCTGCACTCTGGTGTTGTCTCATTCACTGGTGGTGTGCTCCACTCTGGTGTTGTCTCATTCACTGGTGGTGTGCTCCTCTCTGGTGTTGTCTCATTCACTGGTGGTGTGCTGCACTCTGGTGTTGTCTCACTCACTGGTGGTGTGCTCCACTCTGGTGTTGTCTCACTTATTGGTGGTGTGTGCACTCTGGTGTTGTCTCACCTACTCACTCACTCGTCTATCTTCTGGTTATCCAGCACTTTAAACATTTTTCTTCTAACATTGTATAAAAAATTAACATTATCAATACCAACTTGGAAGTGTCGTCAGTAAGTTTCACTCCTCTTACATAAATCATATTCACAAGTGTATAACTTATCAAAATCTATTTGTTAAATAACAAAAAAGGCACAATACCGTGACTGGAACAATACACACACAACCCGCAATATAAAAGAGAGGAGCTTACGACGACGTTTCGGTCCGACTTGGACCATTTACAAAGTCACACTAACACACTGGACAGGTGGAAGGGGTATTTGATGTACGTCCTTCACTCTGACTCCGCTATGTAGATGACATCTTTGCTCTTTGGCCTCATGACTCAAGTCTCTTCCAACCATTTCTTGATGCTCTTAATAATCTTGCCCCTTCCATTAAGTTTAAAACTGATTGGGAATCTAATTCTTTGCTTCCTTTCCTTGATGTTCATGTCCACCGCTCAGATACAGGTTTTGCCTTTTCCGTGTACATTCACTACTTCTCTTATCATGCTTCCTCTGTCAAGAAAAGTGTTCTTATCTCCCTCTTTCTCCGTGCTCTCCGCATTTGTGATCCTCAGTTCCTTGAAGCAGAAATTTCCACTCTTCATAATTCATTTTCCCGCCTGGGCTACCCTTCCCATTTCATAGACTCTCCTTTCTCTCGTGCCAAACGGACTTTCTTCTCTCCTAAACCCTCTACTCCTGGGAACTCTCCTGTCCTCTGCCTTCCATACATCTCTGGTCTCTCTAATCTCAACAATCTCTCCGTTCCTTAGACATCAAACTTACCTTTCGCCAGACTAACACTCTTCGCACTAATCTAGTTCATACCTCCCCTCCCTCTACAGATTCTCCTGGTGTTTACTCTATTTCTTGCTCCTCCTGTCCTCTTCAGTACTTCGGAGAAACTGGCCGATCTCTTTCTGACAGACTTAGGGAGCACTAAAATAGTGTTAGGCCGACACTAATAATGCTCTTTTCTGTCATGTCAGAGATCACAGTCATCCCATTGATTGGTCTTCTGCTAAAACTGTCTACCCTACGTCCAACTTTCACAGTCGCCGTCTGGTTGAATCCTCTCTTATACACAACTTTCCCTGTATGAATCTTAGCCCTGGCTTTGTCTCTGTTGATGCTTTCCTCTCCCATTACATTGTTAAATGCTCCAAACTTCAGAACACCCGTGACTTAACCTGATTCCTTTCCCCTCTTTCTCTTTCCCCTTCTCCTCTTTCTCCTTTCTCCTCTGGGTTCTCTTTCTTTTCTTTTCTTTTGCCTTGTATTTGTCTTCTATTTTATTTTATTTTTCCCCACTGTGTTCTTGTTCTTACCCTTGCGGGCCGTCAGCGTCTTTGCAGTGCTCCTTTCCTAGCTTATGACTGACTCCACTACTACTACCACTACTACCTCCATTACCCCTCCACCACATTCTTGTGCCCTCCCCTGTCTGCCTGCCTATAAATACCCCTTCCTCCTGTCCTTCGTGTTAGTGTGACTTTGTAAATGGTCCAAGTCGGACCGAAACGTCGTCGTAAGCTCCTCTCCTTTTATATGTGCAGGTTGTGTGTGTATTGTTCTATTTTTTAACATTCCGCAGTCCATACCCATAGAACGTTCCATATCATCGGCCAGGAATGTGAGCAAATTTAGATAAAAGGGGAAATATCCCCACCAATTATGCCGAAAAAAGATGAAGAACGAGATTATCAAAAGGGAAATTACCAACAAACCTCTGCTGTCTTCAAGACAGAACTAGGCAAGTTCCTGAAATAGGTTCCTGACCAGCCGGGTTGGGGTTCGTATCATGGGCTGTGTGAGGCCAGCAGTAATAACCACGTTGACCAAGCCTTGATCCGCCAGGAAGCCTAGTCTGGAATAAGGCCGCGGGGGCGTTGACCCCAGGAAACATCCTTCAGGTATCCAGGTGAGCTTCCTGTGAGGAGTGGCACCCCTTCCTGGAGAGACGTCCTCCCTGCCCCTAGACACAAGCCACCTGACACACGGTAATCCCAAGAGAAGCCATACTGAGATTCATTAAGCCCACTTCCAGCTGTGTTTCACCTGGTCCCAACAGCGTCCGGATGCGCCGCCGCCGCCACCATCACCACCACTACTGCTACTGCTTCCTGCTGCCTTCTACTTCCTCTTGCCACTTTCTGTTGTCTCGCGTTGGCTCCTGCCATCTCTTTCTAACAAATTCTGCATTCTGCCGTCACCTGCCACCTCCTGCCGTTACCTTTTCCATCCTGCCGTTACCTGTTCCATCCTGCCGTCACCTGCCACCTCCTTCCGCCACCTGCCACCTCCTGCCGCCACCTGCCACCTCCTGCCGTTATGCAACCTCCTGCCATCACCTGCCACCTCCTGCCGCCACCTGTCACTTCTTGCCGTTATGTTACCTCCTGCCATCCCCTGCTACTTCCTGCCGTTGCCTGCTATCAACCGTCACCTCCTGCCGTCGCCTGCCACCTCATGCCGTCACCTGTTACCTCCCGCCGCTATCCAGCTCCGTAAATCTCATTTTACAACCCATTAGCTAAACTAAAATGAGGAGAAAAATTGAAAAAGACTGTGTCTTGTGGTACATGGGACGTGGACGAGGTGCATCCTGATCAAGACCGTCTTGTGTTTCGCTCGACGATGGAGACGTACTTTAGAAATTACGTTAAAATGTGTGTTGTACTGGGGTGCTGTAGTGTGTGTGTTATGAAGGTCGAGAGCTACGAGCCAACATAGGTGACAACTGGGTCACATACCTGGAGTCTTGAGGAGAGTCACTGCCCCCTGCTGCTCAGTCCCAGTCTAGGCCTCCCGGTTGCTGGCCTGATCAACCAGGATGTTTGGTGCCAGCCGCACGCAGTCCAACGAATGCACTACAGTCTAGATGATCAGGTTCTAAACCCCACGACAACTGCAACTTCTAACAGCAGTTAACCTGCCCTATGCCACAGAGTAACAGAACAGATGCGGACCCGCAGTTGACGCTTGGTATATTCCATGCTGGAAAAACTAAGCGTCATCTACGGGTTCGCATTTTAGAACACTTAAGCAGATCTATTAGAACAAATTGGCCATTAGGTAAATCCCCCCATTTAGTGCCATACGCCGACATTGTGAAGCAACAGACCACATTGTAGACATGGAATCATTTACTGTGTTTCCAGTCAATCTAATACCATTAAGCTGGTCACAGTGAAGTCTCTGCACCATTAGAGACTAGCTAGTCTTTTCTGTGTAATAATGAACCATCAGCAGAATTACTTCGTTTCTAGTTATAATTCTTTATTTTTTCTCTTTTCTTTTACTTTCACTAATTTGATGTTTATATTTTTAGATCTGGTTCTTTTAATTGGTTTTCTCTGATTTTGTAGAGTGCCTGATGATAGAGCAAGTTAACTGCGAAACTAGCAGTAAATAAATGATGTTTGAAGTAGCAGTGCTGACAGGTTGGATAACTAGAACCTTCCAAACAAGAGATGCCAAGCCAATGATGATGCTCTTCAGGTCACATATTCTACGCCGGGAAGATACTGGAGGGATTGGTCCCAAACCTGCACACGGACTTTACTGCATATGAACACGAGGCTTGGTAGACGGTGCAGGATACTTCCAATGATAAGTAGAGGACCGATGAGTATACAAACAGAACTCAATAAGTGTTAAGGGACCATGACTCTTCAACAGCTTCCTTCACACATAAGGGGTATTACCAACAAACCTCTGGCTGTCTTCAAAGCGGAACTAGACAGATTCCTCAAAAACAGTTCCTGATCAGCCGAGTTGTGATCCATACATTGAATTGGGGGTGGCGGGCACCAACAGCTTGATCGATCGGACCAGCAACCAAGAGGCCTGGTCTGAGACCAGGCCCCTGGGAGCAGTGATTTCTGGAAGTTACTCCAGGAAAACTCATTAATATATATACATTGTCTCTACGTCTACAGCAGGACTCGAATCTGCATGGGGAAGAATCTAAGGTATGTTTGACAGGTCCTTGACCATCTCACCCGCATCATCATAGAGGGAAGCGTGAGGTGTAATAACTCCCTTGTATGTCTTGTGCTGTTCTATTATCTTTACAGTTCCTTGATAATGTGAGAAATCACGAAAGTGCTTGGAAGTTCACTATTTTTTCACAGTGGTTTTTCTGCATATTGTGATATCATCTGTTTACTTTGATCTTATTGCATGCCACGCGTTGTGTGGCTTCCCAAGGGGCTGGGCAAGGCGAAGCAGGATCGAGTCTCGGCCAGCCACAGTTTCGTTACTGATTCAAAATCACTTGTTTCGTGATTTCATTAATATATAAACTGCTCGTGGAGGCTGGTATTCAAACGGGAGTAGATTGAAATTAGCTCAGAGGTTACTACCATTACCACATATGTCCTCGCAACATGAAGCATGTCTAGTTCGCTAGACTCATGTTGTTTGTAGGATTGGTGGTGTAATGGTTAGAGCAATGCGAACGTTGTGTGGCTTCTCATGGTGCTGGACAAGGTGACACAGGCTCGAGTCATCGGCCAGCCGCAATTTCGTTAATGATATATATATGGATTCACAAAAGTTGACCAGCTGTTGTGGGTCACATTCTTAGGGAGAGAAATAACTAAAACATAATTTGGTTTTGACAAAACTTTTGTACCACTGGCTGGCTAAGGTCGTCCACGACCTGTCGACCAGCAGACGCTGGAGGCTGAGGACACTTCACCTTTGGATACCCGAGTCCAGTAATGTTTCTAAAGGTCAATTGTGCGTCAATTGCAGTTTTATCAAATTTTTCTACACGGGGAAAACTCTTATCTTTATTAATTAATTTTATATTCAGATTAGCCACATCACAGCCAACGGGGGAAAAATAAAAAGACATCCGACAGGAATATAATTCTAAAATATGCATCGGAGAGCATGGGGGGGGGGGGGGTGGACGAGGCAACAATATGCTCACAGGAGGGAAGAAAATATTTTGAAAATTACCTAAGCGAGGCAAGAAAGGGTCATAATTAAGAGTGCTGCCATAAAATATGCTTTAAACGCGGGTCCACGCAACACGGTAGTTTCACAGCGCCGTCGCTGGAACCACTGCCGGAACAGCAGCACATGCTGTGAAGCGTTAGCGAAGGCGTTAGTTCCTTGGCCGGTGATTCGTTCTCTCGTGGACAGGTGGTCGCTCGGTCGTTTGTTCGTTCTCGTTAGCTTTCTATCGTCAAATCGTCGTCCGTTCTCTGGGGGTCAGTCGCCATTCGTCCTTCGTCCTTTTAGTCGCTCATTCTTCGCTCTATCGTTCGTTGTGGTTCGTTCTCTGCTGGCCAGTCAGCGTCGTATTTCCCCATAAAGGTGGCAGTATCAGCGGTGGCCACGTAGCCTCCTGGCCTCCCCTCCCACCACTAACACCCCACACCTCCACCCTTGAATACTGAACAAACACAAACTGACCTACGCCGGCCACAGTTAATTATCTTTGATGGCACGTAAAAGGTTTCCAGGTCCCTGGAGCTGACAGAAAAGTTGTTGTTTCAGAACAGGGAGAAGGATGTTTTAGGACAGAAAGGGGTGTCCTAGGACAGGGAGACGGGAGTCTTTGGACAGAAACAGGGGTTTCTTAGAATAAATACGGAAGGTATTGTAGGACAGGGAAGAGTATGCCCTATAATTGCCGTATTGTACCAGAAGCATACAATATACCGTCAGATAAAAATAACCGTATTAGATATACGGACAATATTTGCAAACTTTCTTTTTTGTGAATAAGTCCTCGGATATGCTGAGCTTATTGCATCCCTGACGGATGCAATAAGCATCCCTGACGGATGTTTATTGCACCCGTCAGGGTAAAAACAAAACAAGAGGCAACCATTTGAGTGTGATACGTTATCATCACAGAATATGGTGTCCCTTATCCCTATTGATATTTTCCAATCACGTGACTAAAGTCAGCTGATTTACACTAGTCAGCCATATTGGATGGGAATAAAAAAAATCCATATCATGGCTGGAACAATTCACCAAAAATTTGCATCTCGCCGTCAGGTTCCTCTTCCTAGTGCAGATTTTTTGGGTGAATATTGGCGGGGGACTCCTCAAGAACTTGTACTGATAATCTACTCAATACACTCACGAGTTGTATCATTACGTGGTGAATAATCCCCTCACACACTGGTAAGGATGTGACAGCCTACAAAAACATTAGAGACTGACCATCATTCATCAAGGCTGGGAAGACTGATTACCTCAAACTATCTCTCCACTTCTACTGTCTCCAGGCTTGTAATTCACCTCTGTATTCGACAGATGAATCCCGCTCTACAGGCGAAACGTCTAACTATTAAAGAAACTAAGTCCTGTACTTTTGTCTTACTCACCAACCTGACAGTAGTCTATATCATTTATAGCGAGACACGTCATACTAGTACTTTTAATAAATACAAGATGCTTTATCAAGTACTTGATTACGCTTCTTGTACGTGAAATTGATTTAATAATTGGTCGGATTATGTTACATGAATCTTTTCTCAGCTGACCTCCTCACTCCAACTACCTGAGGCAGCAGCACGCAATCACATCATTGCTATCTGCATAGCATCCACCAGTGTATACTTTAAAAATAATTATTCTTCCAGTTGTGAAGTTCTGACGTCCCATAAGTGCTGATGTCCCATAAGTTCTGACGTCCCATAAGTTCTGACGTCCCATATATAATCCACCTTTAAGTCACTTGTTCGCCACCAGTCAAGAGTACTTTAATCTCTAAGATAGGGATGATAGTATACTCTCAGCCTAGATACACTGAGAGACGCATAACTTTCGGTGTGTATAATCTTGTCACCCTTGTGTTGATATTTAACCCCCCCCCTGCCATCTCTGACACCCTCCTCACCTATCTATATCTCCCCCCCCCCTGATGCCCCATCATCACCCCTCTGCACATCATTTACGTGGTGGGGTGAGGGCAGGGAGGTTATGCAGTACACTCTGGTGGCCTTTTCCGGTGCCTTTTAAGAAGGTGTGATGCCTCCCTGGTCGGCCATATATTAACCCTCGCCACCTGCTGCTTCTAATGAATGTATAAAGTCTTAACAAGGTTTGTTGCCCTCTCCCACAAAGCTTTAAATTTACCACAAATATCATTCACTCCAGGGAAAAGCATTTTATGCCTTGCGTTATTTTCTCTACGTGTTGTTGTTATTTAACCTGTTGTGTGAAGGCTAAATTAACCTTTGCCAATAAACTCTAGCTAAAAATATCTGTGCTGGAACTGAAGAGTCGAATTGCTCATGGTCCTGAGCCAATTCTTATGATGAGAGTTCATGTTTTTAACTCCTGAATACGTGGTCCACGAAATTTGAATTCATTATCGTTCTTGTGATTCAAAAATATTCACAGTTTATTATTATTATTTTTTTAGAAAGAACCAGGCCATATATAGAGGTTTTGTAGCACTAATGTTTTACCGCTGACCTGTCCAGGATGTTATGGAGCAGCTGAAACAGTCTGCGATAAACTAGAGGATGTCTCCCCATCCTCCCCGACACACTCCCCATCCTCCCCGACACACTCCCCATCCTCCCCGACACACTCCCCATTCTCCCCGACACACTCCCCATCCTCCCCGACACACTCCCCATCCTCCCCGACACACTCCCCATCCTCCCCGACACACTCCCCAGCCATAGCTTACACGTGTGGGGATGTGCGAGGCTAATTGTCCCAGCCGTCAAAAGCACACGAGACAAGAGGAACGGTATGACCGATCGTGAGTAGACGAGAGATGGAGCCCAGGAGCGGAGACCCTACCCCCGCAACATCAAAAAGGCGAGTACACACAACCTAACTACAATGTGACTTGTAGGTCCGTGGTGAGTATTTGGCGTACAAGGAACCTCAAGTTCGATCTTCAGGCAAGACTAGATGTACAGGCACATCTTACAAGGGCTGCAACTGTTGACCTAGTAGGAGGTAGGAAGTAGGTACCTGAGGGTTAGTAAGCTGAGTAGGTTTCATCCCGAGGAGACTTCAGACCTGCGCTTCAGACCTGCGCTTCAGACCTCACAGGAAGTTAGTGAAACGGAAATGTAAAAGTAACAGTCAGTTGCTCATATATGATTATGTATTGGTGTGTCGGGTCAACTGGAGCACCAGAGCAAGATGTATCGGCTTTATCAAGCCACTACAATATTGGCTTTACAAAGCTCCTGGAGAGCAAAACGTTACCACAATAAAACGTCATATTAGTTGCACTAATGTCCTTTTACCTAAAAAAATTGTCGGTAATTCTATCAACATTATTACAGAGACAGGATCACGAAACCATATACTCCAACACACTATGTGGCAAACTCACATACGAGAGATCAACATATACATAACTCATCAGGAGTCTGTAACATCACCAAAAGCACCAGCGGAGGGTCATCATACATATAAAAAACCAGATCAAAAGGCTATTGTCTTCTTTCATTACTTAAATCTCAGAATGAAGAGACGCAGAAAGAAGCCCAAACTCCACATTAGTGAACAGACGTCAGGAAGATTTTTTCAGTGTCAACATCATATATTTCAGGTACTTTGTGTGTGCATAATATTCTCTTCAACACACCATGGACGTCTGTAATACACTGGCCGTAACACCTGTCAGGGCTTACAAAGGTAACTAGTCTATATTAATGATTAATATCTAGATTACCATTACTCGTAATCTATGCTATTTGTCGTTATTTAAAATTCGACCTACAATTTATGTGGTTAATCCTTTTTCAATAAATATTGTAGATATCAAAATTATATATGTCAGTATTTGAAATATGGCCTAGAAAATGCATAATTTATTCATTATTTATACCCCTCCATACCGTCCCTAACTTTCAAACCTTTCTCCTGTAAACATGTACATATTATACTCTGGATAACTGGTTCAGAGAACCGACAAGTTGATAAATTAGACTCATGTACAACACATGGGATACCCAAGTGTTGTACATCTGTCTAATTTTATCAACACGTATTATACTGCATCTTTTTCTCTTATTTTTTTTTTTCATTGGTGTTATTCTCGTCACTTTCACTATACCAGTGCAAGTAATAAGCCTGAGAGACGATAGTGCCAACAACAATAATTCCATTCCTGTTAAATAACAAAAAAGGCACAATACCGTGACTGGAACAATACACACACAACCCACACATAGAAGAGAGGAGCTTACCACGATGTTTCGGTCCCACTTGGACCATTTACAAAGTAAATGGTCCAAGTCGGACCGAAACGTCGTCGTAAGCTCCTCTCTTTTTATATGTGCGGGTTGTGTGTGTATTGTTCAGTCCTGTTGTGATGGAACAGTTAAAGCTGCCGTAGCTACCAGACCCTTAGTGCTATTATACAATTATTGAAGATTTCTTTATCACCTAATTGACGTCTTCCAGCTCAGGCTGACATCACTTTGTGATGAGAACCTTATGTGAGAGCAGAACCTATGTGAGTGAGAGCAGAACCTATGTGAGAGCAGAACCTATGTGAGAGCAGAACCTATGTGAGTGAGAGCAGAACCTATGTGAGAGCAGAACCTATGTGAGTGAGAGCAAAACCTATGTGACAGCAGAACCTATGTGGGTGAGAGCAGAACCTATGTGAGAGCAGAACCTATGTGAGAGCAGAACCTATGTGAGTGAGAGCAAAACCTATGTGACAGCAGAACCTATGTGAGTGAGAGCAGAACCTATGTGAGTGAGAGCAGAACCTATGTGAGTGAGAGTAAAACCTATGTGAGAGCAGAACCTATGTGAGTGAGAGTAAACCCTATGTGAGAGCAGAACCTATGTGAGAGCAGAACCTATGTGAGAGCAGAACATATGTAAGTAAAAGCAGAACCTATGTGAGTGAGAGCAGAACCTGTGTGAGTGAGAGCAGAACCTATGTGAGTACAGAATCTATGTGAGTGAAAGCAGAACCTATGTGAGTGAGAGCAGAACCTATGTGAGTGAGAGCAGAACATATGTGAGTGAGAGCAGAACCTATGTGAGTGAGAGCAGAATTTATGCGAGTGAGAGCAGAATCTATGCGAGTGAGAGCAAAACCTATGTGAGAGCAGAACCTATGTGAGAGCAAAACCTATGTGAGAGCAGAACCTATGTGAGAGCAAAACCTATGTGAGAGCAGAACCTATGTTTCAGAGAAACAGACAAGAGGCGTTGAACTGGCTGGTATCACTGGCATGCATCCTCTCCAAAAGTAATGGAGAAGACTGTCAGGAGGACACTGGAACACCTGTAGAGGTGAACTAAGGGACAGAGTTGAGTAGACTGTATTATCCTGGCGTACAAGATTTTCACTTGACACGGTGTCCCAACCAGAGGCTTATCCGAAAGCTAGCAGATGAGGCAGGAGTGAAAGCTAGCAGATGGGGCAGGAGTGAAAGCTAGCAGATGAGGCAGGAGTGAAAGCTAGCAGATCAGGCAGGAGTGAAAGCTAGCAGATCAGGCAGGAGTGAAAGCTAGCAGATCAGGCAGGAGTGAAAGCTAGCAGATCAGGCAGGGGTGAAAGCTAGCAGATCAGGCAGGGGTGAAAGCTAGTAGATCAGGCAGGGGTGAAAGCTAGCAGATCAGGTAGGAGTGAAAGCTAGCAGATCAGGCAGGAGTGAAAGCTAGCAGATCAGGCAGGAGTGAAAGCTAGCAGATCAGGCAGGAGTGAAAGCTAGCAGATCAGGCAGGGGTGAAAGCTAGCAGATCAGGCAGGGGTGAAAGCTAGCAGATCAGGCAGGAGTGAAAGCTAGCAGATCAGGCAGGGGTGAAAGCTAGCAGATCAGGCAGGGGTGAAAGCTAGCAGATCAGGCAGGGGTGAAAGCTAGCAGATCAGGCAGGGGTGAAAGCTAGCAGATCAGGCAGGGGTGAAAGCTAGCAGATCAGGCAGGGGTGAAAGCTAGCAGATCAGGCAGGGGTGAAAGCTAGCAGATCAGGCAGGGGTGAAAGCTAGCAGATCAGGCAGGGGTGAAAGCTAGCAGATCAGGCAGGGGTGAAAGCTAGCAGATCAGGCAGTGGTGAAAGAGAAGGCACATGAAAGGACCAAGAAGAACCTGAAAAATAGAAAACAATTTACAATGTGCGAACATTTGTGGGGATGGTGAGGGTATGAGGGCAGTCTGGCCTCAGGCAGAGTTGTGAGGGCAGAAGAATCCTCGATGCTGGTCACAGGTATGTTGCAGGTGGGGGGAACATTGCCACTGCTGTTCCTAACATATGTAAATGGCCTGCCAGAGTGAATCGAATCATGTGTGGGCGCGAGGAAGGTATAAAACAAGTGAGAAGATGCAAGATACTCCGAGGAATTGATACGGTGGATAGAGACACACACTTGGTGAAGAATGTTTCCATAGCAACTCTTTCCTCTGATGACACCTTGGTAACGAACACACACACACACACACACACATACATACAACAGGCCTAGTGTCTAATAGACATGTGCCTAGGACAAAATGGTAACTAACACACACAATACGACACATAAGATAAAGCTCTTGGAGCAGGGAGAGAGTGGGCCTAGTAGCGATCAGCGAAGAGGCGGGACCAAGAGCTATGAATCGACCCCCTGCACCCACAATTAGGTGAATATACCCACCCACATCCACCAAAGTAAGACAGAGCCAAGCTAAAAACACGGAGGAGTCACAGGGAAGTTTATTAAGTATTTTTACAGTCTCCGGGTAGGAAGGAAACGGTGTGAATTTAATATTTAATTGGTGGAGGCAAAACAGTTTTAAAAAGTCGGTATGACTGACTCAAGAAGCCAGAAATAAATAATGATTTCAGAGTAAACAAACACACGCACATTTACGGGCGCACGCACGCGCACACACACACACGCTCACATACACACACACACGCTCACATACATACATACATACACACACACACACACACACACACACACACACACACACACACCTGTTTTTGGTATATGTGAATGACATAACGGAAGGGATAGACTCAGAAGTGTCCCTGTTTGCAGATGATGTGAAGTTAATGAGAAGAATCAAATCATCGAGGATCAGGCAGGACTACAAAGAGACCTGGACAGGCTACAAACCTGGTCCAGTAACTGGCTCCTTGAATTTAACCCTGCCAAATGTAAAGTCATGAATATCGGGGAAGGGCAAAGAAGACCGCAGACAGAGTATAGTCTAGGTGGCCAAAGACTGCAAACCTCACTCAAGAAAAAAGATCTTGGGGTGAGTATAATACCGAGCACATCTCCTGAGGCACACATCAATCAGATAACTGCTGCAGCATACGGGCGGCTGGCAAACCTAAGAATAGCGTTCCAATACCTCACTAAGGAATCATTCAAGGCTCTGTACACCATATACGTCAGGCCCATACTGGAGTATGCAGCACCAGTTTGGAACCCACACCTGGTCAAGCACGTCAAGAAATTAGAGAAAGTGCAAAGGTTTGCAACGAGACTAGTCCCAGAGCTAAGGGGATTGTCCTACGAAGAAAGGTTAAGGGAAATCGGCCTGACGACACTAGAGGACAGGAGGGTTAGGGGAGACATGATAACGACATATAAAATACTGCGAGGAATAGATAAGGTGGACAGAGACAAAATGTTCCAGAGAGGGGACACAGAAACATGGGGTCACAATTGGAAGTTGAAGACTCCTATGAGTCAAAGGGATGTTAGGAAGTATTTCTTCAGTCATAGAGTTGTCAGGAAGTGGAATAGCCTAGAAAGCGACATAGTGGAGGCAGGAACCATACATAGTTTTAAGACTAGGTTTGATAAAGCTCATGGAGCAGGGAGAGAGAGGACCTAGTAGCAATCAGTGAAGAGGCGGGGCCAGGAGCTATGACTCGACCCCTGCAACCACAAATAGGTGAGTACAAATAGGTGAGTACACACACACACAAGCTAAGGGATATGTCCTACGAGGAGAGGTTAAGAGAAATCGACCTGACGACACTGGAGGAGAGAAGAGATAGGGGGATATGATAACGACATACAAAATACTGAGAGGAATCGACAAGGTGGACAGAGACAGGATGTTCCAGAGATGGGACACAGCAACAAGGGGTCACAGTTGGAAGTTGAAGACTCAGATGAACCACAGGGATGTTAGGAATTATTTCTTCAGTCACGAGTTGTCAAGAAGTGGAATAGTCAGGGAAGGGATGTAGTGGAGGCAGGATTCATACATAGCTTTAAGAAGAGTTATGATAAAGCTCATGGAGCGTGAAGAGTGACCTAGTAGCGACCAGCGAAGAAGCGGGGCCAGGAGCTGTGAATCGACCCCTGCAACCACAACTAGGTGATAACACACACACACACACACACATACACTCACACACACACACACACACACACACCCCACACAAACACAGACATAAATTGTCAGAAATCAAGAGCTTTATATAATGCGTCCGAGAAATTCACTTAGGTGCTTAGGTGCTTGTATTGTGTGTAAAAGTGCACTGTAATTGTTGTTGTTGGTGGTATAGTAGTGGTGGTGGTGTAGAAGTGGTGGTGATGGTGGTGGTGTAGTAGTAGTGGTGGTGTAGTAGAAGTGGTGGTGATGGTGGTGGTGTAGTAGTAGTGGTGGTGGTGGTGGTGGTGTAGTAGTAGTAGTGGTGGTGGTGTAGAAGTGGTGGTATGGTGGTGGTGTAGTAGTAGTGGTGGTGGTGGTGGTGGTGTAGTAGTAGTAGTGGTGGTGGTGTAGTGGTGTAGTAGTAGTAGTAGTGGTGGTGGTGTAGAAGTGGTGGTGATGGTGGTGGTGTAGTAGTAGTGGTGGTGGTGGTGGTGGTGTAGTAGTAGTAGTGGTGGTGGTGTAGTGGTGTAGTAGTAGTAGTAGTGGTGGTGTAGTAGTAGTAGCAGTGGTGGTGTAGTGGTGGTGGTGGTGTAGTGGTGGTGGTAATGGCAGCATTAGTGTTTATGGTGATAGCGGTGTTAATGGTGGTGGCGGCGACCTAGACCGCGACGCGGTTGAGGCAGGATCCGTACACAACTTCACGTATAAGTACGACAGAGGAGAGACTGAACCCGTCAGCGAAGAGTGGGGGGGGGCAGAAACTAGTTTCGACCCCTGCAACGACAAATGGGTGAGTACCCAGTTTACCCCGGAGCGCCATTCAGAATTCCACCAATTTACCGCCATTGCAGTATATTTGGCTAGAGTAACGACCTATTAAATTGTTACACTGGTTTGTATCTAACGAAATATTTACGTAAAAAACTTACTCGCGTATGGTTTCACAATTTTGTTTTTATATTCTGCCATTTGAACTTCAGAATCTTATTGGAAATAAAGTTTACAAACATTCTAGTATTAACTGTGGAGTGTTAATTCGATATTCAAGCTGCTAGGGTCTATTTACCTCTCCAGTGACAAATAATCCACACTTTGGAAAATCTGAACGACGTTTCGAGCCTTCCTGGACCATTATCAGGTCAACTCCGGCTGTGATATGAAAAGGATCCAGAACGGAAACGTTGTCTAAAGTTTCGTCGTCCTCAAACTGTGTTTTATTGACTCACAATGTCGTAGTAACACGACTGTAAACAAATCACGGAACGGGTGGGACTCGAGCCCCAGGCTCGATCAAGCCGGCTTTATCAAGCCGGCTTGATAAAGCTCCTGGAGAGCGAAACGTTGCCACAATAAAATATCACATTAGTTGCACTTGTGTCCTTTTACTTTACACGTGTCTTACGTTGCGTGTTGCTTCTGGGGTCATATGACGTAAGTTACATGTTACAAGCTTGACTAATCGTAAACTGCAGCGAAATGCCAATTAACATTTAGGTCATGCAGATTCGCAGGTCATGCAGACGCAAAATATGTTCTTGTTGTCATAATTTCACAATAAATGTGATTGGCCTTCCGAATCATAATAAAAAAAATGGAAGGATAGAAGAATAAAAACCACAGTGCCGCGGCTGGGACAGTAACAAATTTCACAAAACACAGAACGGATGAGGTTCGAACCCACGGCAAGAGAGTCCTAAAACTCGCGTTAACCACTCAACCAGCTGGCTCTGACAGGATTCATCCAGCTGGTCCAGTAGTTAACGCACTGGCCTGTGAGTTTTAATTCTACCAACATTAAGACACACGGCCTCAACAAAATTAGATTTTAAAGGCATGCGTTGGCAAGAAGAATTAGATTTTGTAAAACAAAAACAAACAAACAAAAAAAAATCCATAGGTACGCCTCTTGATGGTCTACATGTGGAGATGAGTTCACCAAATGGATCTTCGTCGACTCCCTCTAAACTGAACCAAACAGATACGCCAGCATCAGTGCCAAGGTGTTCTACGTTATTTTCAAAGGGAGGATGTCAGTTCCTGTGTGGCATCCTCCTCCAGCACTCCTGAATCCATCCCCGGCAGCTCTTACCAGGAGCACGTCATGCTAGTGCGTCCTCACCACATGCTTGTTGCTCTTGCAAAGTGCATTATGAGGTCAGTTTGGGTGTTAGTGTTGGCTGTGTTGCTGTGTTTTCGCTATTTGTGTTGGCTGTGTGTTTTCTGTTGTCTCTTATTACTGAATTATAACAAGCATTGTAAAACACTGAAGCTATATTCCCTATATCTCCTTTGCAGGTAACACAAACCTCGGTCAAACAGTTTCAATAAATTTAAGTAAATTCATGTGAATTTTGTTCGATACCTCTATAGTATTATAAATATCTCTATGTATCTCTCTCTATCTATTAAAGACGCAAAAATAAAGGTGGTTTTTACAAGACCTTCCGTTATTGCCTTTACTCTGGTATTACGAAGAAGCGTGGGCTAGACCCCATGGTCTCCGTCGTGGGTAAACAATATACTTTAGCCTTTAACCTTTAAATGGTGTAGTAAGGCTAACGATGAGCGGGGAACCATCCATCAGGAGCGACAGGCAGGCACTAGTATGCAAATTACTGCCTGTGTCGTGCCGGTCAGACTAAGGGAACACATTCGTTCTGTACATCGACCTGCATACAAAACTATAATTACAATTTGCATAAATAAGCATTTAATTTACCGCATAATTTAGATTTTCCCGAGACGGCTAAGTTTCAGTGTCCCCTATATACATCCTGTTGACGTAAGCGCTAAAACATATGGATACACACAAAAAAAATCCTAGACTCTGAAAGAGGCTGGTAGGAATACATTTGCATATCTATTATTTATAAATTGCCATTCTTTTACAAGTTACAATCAAATTTAAGAAGCTCGGTCAGAATTTCAGAGAATTTGTAGAGAACTTACGAGGGCCTATCTGTATATCGCCTACATTAAACCACAGAGAATTTTCACCCTTGCGGCATCGAGCTCGAAAGTCGAGTATCAAGAAGCTCGGTGCTTGCTGCGGTTTAGACTCCTCTTGCCCCGTGACTTCGGCCAGGCTAATTACGTAATACAAGATTATCTATTAACTCTGGGAGGCAGCTGGAAGGTGAGACAGCTGTCACAAGTGGTGTAACCAGACACCAGCTGCCTCATACATCACTATGAAGTCATCACTCACCTCTGCTCACACACACAGTGTTCTGGAGGCCCTGGCCAAGTAACTCTTCTATGACACTTTACACTTTCAAGCAACTGCAGCTTCAAGACACCACACCTTTTAACATTTAAGTAAGTTTGCCCTTTTGAACTAGCTAATAAAATATATTGCCTCTCCTTTTTATAATAATTAATAATAACTAACAATAATAGCAATAACAGTTATCAATTATAAAAAAAAATAATGATTATTATAATTATAATGATTAAAAAAATGATTATAATTACAATAATTATAATAAGCAATAATGATAAATAATAATAATAACTACAATAACAATAGCCACTAAATACTGCTTGCTATTTAAACCTTCTCCAAAAAAGGCAGAATTTCTTAGTCTAGGATGTAATTATACATTAACAATAGGGTGCAAGTACTAGCACCAGGGTGCAAGTCTCACCCCAAGGTGCAACTATCACCCCCACGGTGTAACTATCAACCCCAGGGTGAAACTATCAACCTCAAGGTGCAACTATGAACCCCACGATGTAACTGTCAACCCCAGGGTGCAACTATCAACCCCAGGGTGCAACTATCAACCCCAGGGTGCATCTATCAACCCCAGGGTGCAACTATCAACCCCAGGGTGCAACTATCAACCCCAGGGTGCAACTATCAAAGCTAAGGTGTTATCATGAACCTGGGGGTCTAGTCCTCCACCCCCAGGGTGTAAATTCTCCATCTCAGCCCAGGATGTAATTATCTCAGGTTAACTGCCTCAACTGGGGTTACTGAAGGTTGCTTGAAGTGCCTTTCCAGAGGGGGTCAACGCCCCCGAGGCCCGGTCCCAGACCAAGCGTTCTGCTTTAGCATCATAACTGTCAAAATTATATTTATTCAAAGAGGTGTTTCAAAAATATTCCAGTGCAAATTATAGGGGGATTTATGCTCGCTGATTTCCATCAATCAGAGAAAAAAATATTTTAACTAGTGTAAGTGTACAACACAATGCATTTTTTTTATGGATTTTTTTTTGTTTATTTTTTTTTCCGAACCGAAAATATTGAAGCGAGATTACCTGTAATGTATTCTGACAAATTATGTCAAGGTTAAAGCATCTTTTATAATTGATTTAATATGTATAACTAGAAATTTTAACACATTCACTCGCACACACACACACAACCCTGTACACTGTGTACGTTAGGCCCATATTGGAGTATGCAGCACCAGTTTGGAACCCACACCTAGCCAAGCACGTGAAGAAACTAGAGAAAGTGCAAAGGTTTGCAACAAGACTAGTCCCGGAGGAGTCTCCTCCTACGAGGAGAGGTTAAGGGAAATCGACCTGACGACACTGGAGGACAGGAGAGAAAAGGGGACATGATAACGACATATAAAATACTGAGAGGAATTGACAAGGTGGACAGAGACAGAATGTTCCAGAGATGGGACACAGCAACAAGGGGACACAGTTGGAAGTTGAAGACTCAGATGAATCACAGGGATGTTAGGAAGTATTTCTTCAGTCACAGAGTGGTCGGGAAGTGGAATAGTTTGGGAAGCGATGTAGTGGAGGCAGGATCCATTCATAGCTTTAAGAAGAGGTATGATAAAGCTCATGGTGCGGGGAGAGTGACCCAGTAGAGGCTAGGAGCTGCGAATCGACCCCTGCAACCACAACTAAGTGAGTACAACTAGGTGAGTACATACACACACACACACGCACACATACATACATAGAGGCACGCATATACAACAGGCCTAGTGTCTAATCGACATGTGCGTAGGACAAAATGGTAACTAACTGACATACACTCAGGTACTTTCACACTTCTCAGTGCGTCATCAGGAGCTATGCAATGTTACAAGAGTAGCAACTGAAGAAATGAGAGGAAGTTTAGTCAGAGTAGGGTAGAGAAGGGTGACACCAGTTCCAGCTTCTCCCAGACTATGAGACGCACCAGTCTACTTGCCACCCACCCCACCACCCACCCCACCCCACTTGTGTACTTGTAAACGTATTATATATTATGCTGACATTCAGGGCGGAGACACTGGTCGAGCGTCACCAGGGCATCACGAGACCCCATGGTATAATGAGCAATCCTGTGATTTTGTGTAATATTGTTGATTAAGGTTGTGCACAACAGACTCCACTAAATAGCTATCGAGTTTGTACAACCTATAATTTGCGTTATATATGGTATTCCTATCATTTTTCAAGAGAGAGGATTCAATTATGTTTCTTTCCACCTGCTTCTGCCTGTCCCAACTACTGGACCACTATGACAAGGTCTTAGATGAACTGGAGGAAAAAAAAATGCAGATGTAGTATACACAGATTTTGCGAAAGCCTTCGACAAGTGCGACCATGGTGTGATAGCACACAAAATACGTGATAAAGGAATAACAGGAAAAGTTGGTAGATGGATCTATAACTTCCTAACAAACAGAACACAAAGGGTAATAGTAAACAGAGTAAAGTCTGAGGCAGCCCCAGTGAAAAGCCCTGTTCCACAAGGCACAGTACAGGATACTCCTCTGAACCGCAGCGCTGAGTCACTGGAATAGAAAAGTAGCCGCCCTGGGATCCCTAGTTATAAAGCTATGAAGAAGTGTGGCAAGCCAAACGAGAGGCCCAAACCATACCAGTCGATCTATCTAAAGTAGCAGTAAGTGGCGGGTTTAAAAGCAGCTTATTAAGGTAAGACTGCCCCATCGGTATGGTGTTGGCCTGTCACATGAATGACCAGCAGTTCGAACCTCCGAAAACCTTTTGGATTACCACAAGAGTTTATTACGATCCCATAGCTCATATCTGAGGCAAGGGAACGAGAGGTAAACTTTGCCTCTGGTTGTTTGATCTCACAATTTTGTTGGTACCTTTGAAAAAAACATTGTTCTCAGCAGTGCAATGTTCTTCCCTGAATGTGATGATGATAATTTGCAAGACTGAGGGACTGATTACCTCGTCATATACTGTCACGTATCCCTCTCTATTGAGTTTAAAGAGAGTCACTGATTGGTGTAACGACATCAAGTAAAGGTACCCAGGTGTTGCACTTATGGACTGGTCCCAAATCTCCAACATAAATCACTCCCTACGAAGGCAAAAGACTAGGCAGAGGGCGCAACATACCCCGAATGAAAAGCAGGGGTGCCATGAGAAAATATAATAAGTGTTCAGGGCCCAAGACTGTTCAGCAGCCTCCCACCATAGTTCCCCATCTTGTGTGTGTTATATACATTATTGTAAGACAGTCTATGCGTTCAGTACTATGATTAATGTAATCATACAAGGCTATGACTGTTGTAATTATACAGCTTCCTTATCAATGATATTAGTGATGTTTACAAACTTTACATTGCTGTTTGTGGCAACTGTTGCATTGGTTACTGTTGGTGCTAAATGCTCGCTGTTGGTGCTGCTTCTGCTGTTGTTGCAACTACTGTTGTTACAAAATCATAGTTGTTGTTCCTCTCTCTGTTGAGGTATCACTGTTGCTGTTCCTTCTTGTGATGCTGCATAGAGCCCG